>JAWLRI010000896.1:1879421-1906966 GCA_034781795.1 Crypturellus tataupa | reverse complement strand
TTTTTTTTTCAAGGAAAGGAGAAGCCAGACGCGATCGCCTTCACCGGCTTGCGCAAGTTGCGAAGGCCCTGCAACTCGATGGGATGAGTCACAACACAAGGAGTTTTTATTAAAATGTCATAGCTCCAACGATCGGGCCGGGGAGTTTGCTTTAGACAGCCCGGGAGCAGCCCTTCCGCTGCACAGGCCGTTCCAGCTTGTTTTCCCTAGAAACGTGTCTCATCACTGACGGGGGGCAAAAAAAAACCCACCTTGACACCGGCCCATTTATCAGCATCCGTAATGACAAAGTATTCATTTGTTTAAAAAAGGGAAAAGCAAAGCAGCGCCCGGTATAACAGCAGCTTCTAAATCCTTTTTATGAATTTTCATCAGGCCGGCCCAAGGCGCGTAATCCATTTATAACGAGCACAGATCCCGCGCCGAATCCGGCCTCCCTGCGTCGCCCGAGACGCCCCGCTCTCCCGACGAGGCCAACGCAACCACTGCAAACACCAGCCTTGCTCTGAGTGCACGGTGCTCTCGCAGGGCAGGGGCTGAAACGCAGGGAGGGTGAAATATTGATGCTGCAGCTAATCCTTCCTCTACACAGAGCGGTAACCTCAATTTGCCCTCCCAAACGGCAGGGTGAGGTGGCTGGCCTGAGAAAGAGGTACGTAGAAAACGAGGCTCTCATCAAGAAGCAGAATTTGGGGTCACAGTTAAGTGCTGCAAATTCAAGGTCCCACACCAGGTAATGAGTAGAGGTTCAATTCTCTGCTCTTGCTTTGACTCACCAACCACTGTAGAAGAGAAAGACCAACAGGTTCAGTTTCTTGGCCAACTCTACCATCAACTTCACGGACTCTTACAGAAGATTTTCTTTAAAAAAAAAAAAAAAAGAAAAAAAGAAAAGAAAAGCTTTTCTATTTTCCCTTCTACTAACTTTGAAGCAAAGTGGCTGATCACATCACAACCGTTATGTGCCTTGGCCCCGGTTTGACCAAGAAGTACGTGTCAAGAGGCCCTGTAACCACGGGCTTCCTCATAAGCTCAAGAGCCGACTCGTTATTGAAACAGATGGAAAATCACGCTGTACCCTGAAGGAAAAGGTGCCAAATCCCCAAACCATAGAACCTCGGGAGATTTATTTTGCCCACTTAAACAGAGCTGAGTTTTTACCCTTGCAGCTCATTTACGCGACACGGCTGTTCCGTAGTCACAATCGGGAAGCGTTAGTGCGTGCTTTCGAAATTGGGCTTCAGACACTAGCACTCGAAACACTAATTATTCAATCGCTCCGAAACGGCGTCGGCTTCCAGAGAACATTTTGTTTGACACGCCGGCTCAAGGCTTTCGCGTGCTTGACGCCGCCGATCCTTGCGGAATTGCACACTTTGGGCGCCTGAATCACACACGGCGGATTAGCCGGGGAGAGGGGAGCATTGTCTGAAAATGAGTTTGCGACTACAAAAGGCTGAGCCGCGTTGGCAGGCAGCCTTGAGCCTGACAACTGATGCACATAGGGTAGGAGCAAAACATTATTTCTTTTCCTGGAGGAAACTCTCCAGGGGAGGCGGCGAGGAAGCGTTGCAAGAAGTACAAGAGCAACAAACAAGGAAGTACATCTCATTAGCAGGGCGAAAACCAAAGGAGAATTAATTGGAACACGCTGCCTTTGTCATCGGCGCTGCAGCAGCTTGTAGACTCCCTTATCGACGGGCGCCCACGTGGCGCACGGGGCAAAATATTGGGCAGCTGCGGGGAGGAAAGGTTCAGCTGGAGGTGTCTGCCTGCAACTAGCGTCCTAAATTAACTTGATGCTCTTTACCTGCTTCAACATCGCAAATTACACATACGTATGAAAAATAAAAGCACATATTCGCGTGTTTAATCTGAATCAATTCTGCATTTTAAACGGTGCGTTTACAGCTGCCACCTGTGCTACAGGGGGAGTGGGTAGGAGAGAGGGGGGAAAGGAGGGTGGGGGACGGGAATAGACTCCTGTTTACTATTTTCCAGGGTTATTACAAAACCTCTGCAAAAGTTCCTTTTGCCTTCACCCTCCCACGTTGCCAGTCTAACCCACTGCTCCCCCGAGACAGGCGGATGACTCATTTCCTTTTATACCATATTTTAATGGATAGCTCTGAAACCTGCAGTACCTCCTAATGTCCAAAACTCCCTGAGAGTGCGCTGATCCTCTGAAAGATACTCTCCTCCCTTATTGATCTTCCCGGGTTTTAATGAAACCCTAGCCAGAATAGAAGAGTTTAATTTCTATTTCCAATTTAGCAGCTTTTTTTGGTCTGTAAAGGCGGCTTTCTAAGTTTTAGGCACTTGAATTCCATGCCTAGGACTTTTCCCATCGGTTCCTGCCCCACCACTACGTTAACTCTTACACAGTCCATTACAGCTCTTCTTGCGTCTCTAGCTGAGCATCACCTCCTTGTGCGGCATCAGGAAATAACCTTTACCACTCTCTCCGCTTCATAATTGATTTGATAGACATTATATGGAAATAAAGAATTCTTTCCTGGAGAATGGGTTAATTCAATACCCTACTTCCAAAAAGAAGAGGGAAAAACTTGCAATAAAACCACTGACTAGGACGCTGCAGTGCCATCCATGTTCCTGACCCACATACAAGGAATAAATTCTACAATAATGCCTGTGCGTGGTAATTAAGATTGATAACGACAATAAAAAGATCTGGACAGGCATTCCATCCAACTTGAGGACAATTCCAGTTCCTAAACGCAAGGAGGAGGTTCTCAAAGCTCTTGTTTTATTCCGTGCACGTCAATGTTTGCCCATCAAGCTCTTTTCCACCATACAGATCTGCTGCTGCATTTCCCCAGAAATACCGCTGTTCTGTCTAGAGGATTAAAGGAGCAAGAAAGGAGTTAGGGGCTCTGTCCCTAACTCTCCCTGCCTCCCTTCACATGAGCTGACAACACCGAGATCCACGCGGAATTTTTTTTCCGAAGCTGATTGATTCTCAAGGACACCAAAGAGTTTTCACGACCGCATTCTTCATAACCCAACTCATCAGCTGCATTATTTCTCTTCAAATACCCAGTCGCTGCCATTCCTTTTGGAAGCGGTGACTAATAGGCAGTAGCCATCGACATGAGTTAACTCGATATTAAGGCAGTGCTCAAGTGGGGCACACAGCAACATCGCAGCGTTAAAGGAGTCTCCACTGTTTTGAAGCCGTGTGACATCCCGTTCTGACTGTCCCTTACAACACCCTGATTTCTTTCAGCATGTGTCTCTAAAAGAAACCTAAAAACAAGAAAAAGGGGGAAGAAATGTTCTTTTTAACACTATTATCTATGTCCTTTAAAATTTATCTTAGAGATGTTTGTCTCATAATGAGATATTGATTTCACGAACTGAGATGACTTATTCAGATAAAAAACTCAGGAAAAGATATTTCTCTTGGAACAGATATCACTCCAGAGGTTTGGATTGCACATATAGCATCTGCAGGGTTCCCTATATGTTCGTTATTACACGCTGGTACTTTTTATTTTATTTCCTTTTCTTTTTCCCCCTTCAGAGAATTCTGAGATTTTTTGGTCACCTTTTTGGTTGTAATAGCAAACAGTATTTGCTGAAGGTTTTCTAAAACAGACATAAAACAATTTCAAGGTACATTTCAACCAAAGAATAACACTTTATGATGTTAGGATATTTTATTTTGTACAAGGACATATATTATGAAGAGCACCACATCTACAATTGTGGTTGAACTCTTGAAAGACCTCACTTGCCCCTTAGACATGTTGATTTTGTTTTTTATTTTCCCCCTTAAACAGTTTTTCAAATGGGCTTTAAAATCCTGAACCTTAGTGCTTGGTATTAGTAAGTATTCGGACCACTGAAACCTAAAGAGCATAAAACCCCGAAATAAATATATGTGTCTATGAAGAGAGGGAAACAAGACAATAGTTGATCAAAAAAGCAGCAGTTAATAGGAATAGTTAGTAGGAAATTATGCAATGCATATTTTGCATTAGAACCCCCAAGAACAAATCCAGATTTGAGGGTTTCCAAGTTGTTATTACTTTACGTGCCAATGTTAGATCGATCCCTCTTCGACTACTTTCTCTCTTGGCATATTGACATGAAATCAGGAGCTAGTCAGAAACTTGCATTTGTCTTTCACAGATATCAATAGATATCAATGCAAAAAGATTTGAAGGAGATACGTCTTTGATTAATAAATATATAATACTGAACTTCATAGTTTAAGATAACATACATATAATGTTATAATAAACACGATTAATTTGAGAAAGTTCGGATCAACTTAACTCTTCTTTGGATTTTTTCACTAATTCTATACCATAATTATGAAAAATAAATACCTTTTTTTTCCTAGCTACGAGGAGGCATTATGAGTCAGCAGATCTGGCTCTGGCCCCAGATATGTCCTGTGATTAATTGTCCTGGAGAAGTTCTGTTTGTGTCAGATTTTTTTCCCCCCCCTGTAAAATGAGGATATTTATCTAACTCAGAAGCGTTTAGGCTTTGGACAGCAATCCAGATCCTTAATGCTCAGTACAAACTTGTACGCATTCGCATAGCGCTGTTTTCAGTGCGTAGCAATAAATCTTAATTATTTCTTTTTTTAATAAAGTGCAATATGACTGTTGGTAAAATAGTTGCTTCATTCAGACGTACTTCTTAGGCCATTACTCTCAGGTTAGCAACCAAAACCACTTTTCTGAGAGCTTTTCTGTGCAGTTTTCCACCCTGCTCAAGCAGGCACTTGCTGACAGCCACCTCTCACCTCCACCTCGTACACTTATATTCTCCCCATCCGGATTTGGCTGAAGAGAAGCCACAAGTAGCCTGCAATTTTGCTGGGTTACCTCTCCAACAGCAACCTGGCCCATTAGAGAAGAAGCCATTCCAAGACTTGCATGTTTTTGGAAGCAACACAGAGCAAGAATGACTACTTTTGTGTCTCAAAATACACACAACCCCACCACAAACCACAGGGCCATGCAAAGGCCGTTCTTGAAACATCCTCAGTAGTTGGAAGTTGCCAAGGAAAACAAGCATAGAGGCTGCTAGGAGCTTCACCCGTGAAGGCGGGTGCATTTGGGAGCGGGTTGCATGCAGCGGAGGAGCGAACAGGAGAACGCAACGAGCGCCTCTCGTACAAATATTGCAGCCGTAGGATTAGCAGAGAACACAGGAACCTAAAGCAGCCCTACCACATCTCCAACGCCATGGCATGAGCTGGTGTCTCCTGGAGTAACATTTACCTACTCGTGCCCAGTGCCATCTGACGAGCAGTGAAGAACATAACATCTGATATTTGCTCTTATTTGAAGACATTTCCCACCCCTCATCCCTTTTGGCAGTATTCAATTAAGTTCCAGCTGGAAATTAGGACCTTCTGTAACTATGAGAGTTTGATTTGAAGTACAGGATATAAAGGTCATAAGAGAAAAATGAGGCAACCAAAACCTATCTATTATTTATGGCTATGGAAAGGAATAAATATTCATAATTCAAGGAAAACAGATAACATGGGGCTCAGTTATTGAGTGTTGTCTACTAAAAAAAAGGCCTTTTAAAAGAAGAGAGATTATTTCTTCCTGTATGTATAAAGACAAGTTGGAAAAGTGTGATTTGACTGTGACTCATCCCTCCAACATTTGACAGATATGAATCAGATGACCTTCCCTTGGGAGAACGAGCTGAAAACAAACTCAAGCTCCTGATTGTTTAGAAATCTCCAATGCCGGTTCTTGCAGTCAACAGCATCATCTTCATTTAGTTTTTTTTTCCCCCCTTTCTTTTCCCTTTCCCTATGAACCGCAGTCAGAAAGCATCATTCCCTGATAATGGTTTCTCTCTGCAGTCTGGAGCGAGCAAGGTGCTTAACGGATGACGCGCTGGACCAAGGGATGGGAAACCAGGGAAGAGGGACGACTCCAGCTGAGCGCGTTGATGGTCAGCTTGACACCGCCGCGTCAGGAGGACGCCCGAGGGCACAGAGCGCGCGAGAGCGTTCGAGCAGCCCAGCAGATTGTACCAGGGAAAGGCCTGATCTTCAGTTCATGGGCAAGTCAGGTCCCGAGGAGGTCTCCCTGGAAACCCTGTTTTCGTTTTTAAGAAAAGTTCTCTGTCTACCTAAGCGATGACGACAAAGTTGGCTTGTGATTACGCTCCAGTCTCTCCAGTCCCCACGAGGCGTTAACTGACTGTGGGGTGAGGGCAAAGACACCAGGGCAAGAAGTTACCAATAGTGAAGGGAGCAAAAAAAGGGAAAATTCTTTCAGTCTCATGTTTTCACTTGTGTCTTTTATGCTTGCTGAATGCCAGCTTACACTAACCGATCAACGTGACTGCAAGGCAGCCTTACAGAGGAAGGGAATTTAGGAGGAGCTTTGCACCTCCCACAGCAGTGAAGAAGGTTGGGGTAGGACTGAAGAAGTCCCCGAGAAATAAAAGAACAATTTCCATGTAATAGAGAGCCGCCCCCAAGCACTTCCCTGCGGCTGCTGATAACTGCCTGGCTCTAGATGCAAGTCTCCGGGAAGGAAACAAATCCCAGCTGCTCCAGACGTTCCAGTCCTAGGAGAGACATTGGATATCTCCCTTGTCATACAAGACAGAGTACTCATGTACTTGGGTTTCCTCAGTTATAAAATGAACTTAGAACTACTCGGGAATCTGAAGAGCAACCTAAACAGAAATTTTACAACCACATAGGTGCCTTAATTTTTAATTGTTTGAAAGGTGACACGTGCTGCAAAGAACTACTTAATGCACATGCAGAGACGTAGAGCTAAGTGACAACACGGAACAAAAAAGGCTCCTCTCCCGGCTAGTTTCACAGCAAGAAACTTCCCGGCAGTGGAATGTCTTAGGCTGCAGACTCATCTCTGAAGGGAAACAGCAACATTTGTCTTACTTGGGTGGGCTGTTTTAAACGGACAAAAACACGAGCCCTGAGAAACACTCTGGGAAAGAGTCTTCTGGCATGGGGGTCCATACACAGCACAGTCACTTCTCACCGAGGCTGATGAAAACAAGGGAGAAACCCAAGACTGCCCTGTAAAGACGAAGGTTAAAAATGTTGGTTAATGAATAACTCCAAAGAAATTAGCAGAGATCTCGCACAGATTTTCAGACATGAAAGGAAACACCATTAGTTATTCAGCTCTGACGGTCCAGGCTAGTACAAATCCCAGAACGTTCCTTGGTTATTCCCATCTCCTCTCCTTTCTAGCGGATCTTAGCAGCGCCTCAGCATGTTACTAGAAACTGATGAGGACTCACAGGAAGCCAAGAGACTCAGTACCATAAAATTAGGGGAAATACATAAATGATTTATGGCCAAAAATAATAAAAAAAAGACTCCTCGAATGAAGACTCAGGAAATGCAAAAGCAACAATGTAAACAGTGAAGATAATAGATTTTGTGACTGGCTTCCCTTGCCTTGCAGACCCTTTTTTGTTTGTTTCTGTTTATTATTTATTTATTTATTATTGTTTGCCTTGTAATCTTTCCCACTGCGTGGCTGAATCACAGAGAAAGACCGAAATTTTTCGTAAAAACAAATCATCTCTAAAAAAAAATGCTCTTAGGAATGTTTTCCCTCCATTTAATAAAGGGCTGGCTCTTCCTTGTCCAAAAGCAGAGCGCATGGCTTACATCAAAAGGCAACACATGCCTTAAAGGTTAAATGTCTTTCTGCACAGAGACTGTATTTGGTTAGTATAATGTAATGGAGCTCCATCGTGCAGATGAGTTATTCACTGAGCAAGCTGAAGCGGATTTACAGAGCAAAGCCCCCTCGCACGCAGAGCTTCAGCAAACGGCAGAGTCTTCGTAGGAAACCCTTCTCGGGCAGCAGCAGTTTGGTGGCCTCCGTCCTCCCTCATCACCCCATGCGGATGACTTCAGTGTAGTCATCGTAGTCATCCACACGAACACACAATTCCTGCGGTCCCCAAGCACCAAGGTCTACACTGTTATGTGCCGCTGTGTCACCTCATCAAGAGCTCACCTAAAGCAGGGCGAGAGGATCACCTTTGTTTGCTGTATGAATAAACAAACCGATTAATTATCACGTTAATGAGTTATTGCCCTCTGAGTGGTGCCAAGCAAGTACAGTAGCTTCCCTGCTTGTGCCGAGCAAATCTCAGCGCACAGGGGTTTTTTGTTGGTATCAAGGTTAAATGTTAAATTAATTTCCATAAGTTCAAGAGAGAAATCAGCATTATTCACACACGCGGAATGCTACTTGGACAACTAACCTCATTTCTCTGCTGCAGATTTGAGCTTACGCATAGTCCAATCTTCCTTCTTAGTGTTGAGCTACAGAAGCAAAAATAATTAAACATAATCTTGGGTAACGAGAAACAAAGCAAGCCCAATGGAGAGAGGGGGAAAAAGAGCCAGGAATTCTGCATCATTGCTATATACTTCCCTTAGAAAGTGAAAAAACTGCTGTTGTAAAGTGGAAGTCGCGTTTGCAGGGCTCTGCAACAGGTCACACAGAGCGAACGAAGCAGGAGCATCCGCGTGGCTACTGTGACTCTGCACGGCTCCACGAGGGTAACACAGGAGGTGTCAGCATGAGCAACACGCAGCTCCCGTGAAGCTAAACCAAGAGTTTTGGCTCCGGCTTGGAAACACCACGAGGGGTTAGGGAGCCCGTGCCGAAGGCAGCAGCAGGAGGAAGCGCGGTATCAAATCCAGGCAGGGAAACGAAACCACAGTCGGATTGTATTAAATTTGCCCGGGAGGAGGCTACGGCAGTAGCTGTGAGGTGTATAAAGGCAGTTAATGTTTAATAACGCCAAACCTGCGGCGTTCGGAGGCACGAAGCAATCACAGCAAGGAGCCTCGGAGGTCAAGGGCTTGGTTCGCAGAGCTCCAGCCGCCTCTCTACCTGCAGTAAAGGGAAACTCTACTGTAGCTTCCCTGTGAATCAGCAGGCTGAAGCCAAGCTGCCCGTGTAGAGAGGGTTTGGGCTCACCTGCTAAAATTACAACATGCTTCATGGCAAGCACTGGTGCAACCTGGTGCTATAAAACGCATTTTTTCAAAGGGAAGGCAGTATCTCACTCAGGAGATGAGGCAATAGCTCCTGCAGGGGTCTTCACGGGTGCTTGCTGTCATCCTCTTTAGGCTTTTTGGAGATGGAAGCAGACAGTATTAATCAGGCACAAGTCCCCATGCCACACACGGAGTTTAAAGGAGGCTGGGTCTGGAAAAACCTGGGTGTTGCTGCCGCTCCGTTGTCAGTTCAATGTGAGATCATTAAGTCACTTACAGTGCGAGTTTTCATTAGAGATTAACGTATCCTGTCTGCTAGAGAAGCCAGTTCTTCAGGTAAAGCAGGAAAGCAGCTCCTTGTCCTGCAATCCTGCACTTCAGAAGCAGAGGGACAGGAGTAGATGCTCCCACTGATATTTGTGATGAGTTTGGCTTTGCTATGAAGATGCAAACCATATTTTGGGGAATTTGTAGCTACAATGAGCAATACACACTAATTCCAAAGTGACTGGTGAACAAGTGCATGGCAAGCTGTGTAAAACTCTGCACTACATCGGTGTGGGGACAAGGTGCATCACCAACAGCAAGGCAGCAGTGCCAGGGCTATAGGAACAAGTATGTGCAGTATGACCAATGCCTGGCTCAAGAACTCAAAACCAATAGTGAGGTTACCCTAAAAGGGACAGAAGTCTCTTAAAAACTTAAGGATTTTTTTTTTTTTAACAAAGTAGCAAGTGTTTAATTCCATTTCATTTCCTGTACATTTTAGTAGGATTTTTAACCCTCACTGAAATCCTGAATGCCAATTTTCTTTTTTTTTTTATTGCAACCGTTATTATTAGGAAATTTTTTTTTTTATTTTTTTTTTTTTTTTTTGCTTTTGAAAAAAGCACTTCTGAGATCTGTCATAAAATTAACTCTTATGAATCCACCTAAGACTTCTTAACCCTGGGGAGTCATGCTTTTCCAGACAGGACTGGAAAGCAGGACTTAGATTGGAAAACAATAAGGTTAATGATTCTGTCTCCAAAGGAAGGGCAACCTCCTGACTTTTCGTATCCATACTATGTCCAAATGCCATTCATTTCTTTTTCTATAACCTCTCTGCAATGAAGGTTTTGCTTGTTACTCGCAGTCAGAGCTTTCACCCAGACTCTTGCCACCTTGACTACTGCAACATCATCTTCCCATACCCTGACAAACACAACCTTGCCCCACTGAGCTCTACCCTGAATGCCCTACCGAGATAATTTTCCTGACCCGGCTGCCCATGTCACTTTACCTTCGCATTGGTTGCGACGGCTACTCCTCTTACCTCGAGCTATTGCATTAAACCTAAACTATTCACTTTCAGTTCTAAGGACCCTCTATTTCCCTATCAGCTTTCATTCCCTTAAGATACATCTGCTCCCGGCCACCACCAGCTATATTCTTTTTCATGACGCCTACAAAAAGAGCAGATGTGCTTAACCACTGCCCGCCGCGCCGGCCGATAGCGTCTCGTTTCCTTGTATCTTTATCAGGGGCTTTCTTTCTGTTGTATATTTATACCGGTTTTGGGTCCCGTTCCGTGTTTAAAGCTCCTCGCCACTATGGTCATAGAAAATATATGTAATAATAATAAATAATTTAGAGGAGTCTACTGTTAAGTAACTGGAGACTTTCAGAATACAAACTGATGCAGTAATGTGATAATAGGTAACGCTCGATGGTTTACTGGAGGAGACCAGCACAGAAGGCAACTCGGATACTGGCAGTCTAGTGCAGAGTGAGTGTAAGCAGCTTTATGCACTAATGCTCGTAAATCTTTTAAAATCCTTCTGGAGAGGGCTGTGTAAGAGCACAAGATGTTTGGGGCTTATTATGGAAAGATACCAGTTGGAAATTATTAGTTTTATATCCCGTTTAAGTACGCCAGATAAGAATATATTGGACTCTCTTCTCAACACATGCATGCATCTGAAACAGCGATATTCTGCACAACTAGGGGTGTCTGTCCACCAGATATTAATTTGCCAAAAAGAATAAGTATATTATTTAAAAAAAAAAAAATCTTCATGGTCGCTATAAATCCATAATGAAGATTTAACATTAAATATTATTCTAAATGTATATTTAGTGCCTATCCTTTGGATGCTTCAAGCATGCCTGTTGTGTCTGTTATCTGCTTCTCTCAAATTCAGAATTTTTCATAAACCTTCTGGCCTAAAAGATATTTGAACTCGGCAATTGCAGTTGGAGCCAAGGTTCTGCAGGCTCTTTTCCTTCGCAACACAGAAGGTAATTTCTCCTAGGACGGGACTTTATGCTGAGCTGCCTTCTTGGATCTTGCCAAATCGTAACTCAAGTCATACTATGGTGATGATGATGATATTGAAGAGATGTTTTACTTAAATCCAGGTAGGGAAAGAATAGCTTGACAGGAGAGAGCTGTAGGATGCTGAGCCAAGTAACTGCTTGGGGTCCTGAGCAGCTAAATGAAGCACCTGCTACAAGTGCGGTGCATGTTCATCCTCGATTTGTCTTCACAGATGAACCATGAACTCCTCCACGTGCTTCAGCAAAACAGCACCGAGTGATGGGGCAGAAGGGAGCAAAGCAATGGAATTCACTCCTTAACCCTCAAACCAACTTGTCACTGCACGTATTGCTCCGCATTAAATCAGTTCCTCCCACAGCGTCCCACAGCCAAGGGCGGACGCGGGGCCGGGGACGCTCCAGCGCCTGCCCATTGTGCGCGGCACAAAGCGCTGTGCCGGGCGGCAGCGCCGGAGCGGAGAGGCTGCACAGGGCCACGGCGCCTGATGAACAGCCAGCCGCGTCGCCGGCAACGGAGCCGGCACGGAGCCGGGGGAGAAAAATGAATCCCAGGCCTGCAAGGAAGCTGCACACGTTTCCCACTAACTCGGGAGTTATGGAAGGAGCTGTACGTCTCACATCCAGTTCTCAGTATCGTGTCTGGAATGCACAACCCCTCTATTTGTCATTAATTGGAAGGAGGCTTTTAATTGAAAACTGTGTAAAAACACTCCATTAAATAACTGCTCGGAAAAGGAAACGCAGATCAAAATCGTAGCAAGCATTTTAGCTCCTTGTGTCTTTAATTTACACGCCCCTCTTTCCTTAAGTGCAGACATATGTGCGTTATGTTCACATATACAAGCGCTCAGCCCCTCCATCTACATGTAATTAAACTCCAGTTCCCATCTCGCTGATAGAACTGCACCTCTAAGTGGACGAGAAGTTGATATTTCATCAAACTAAGTGTTTTCCATTACCTGAATTCCCAGAGAGAATGCGTTGGCGCTGCTGAGGGATTTAACCGTGACTTTTTCTTCTCTCATTTGTCAGATATATCCTCTCCCAGTCTTAGCTGTGTTACACAGGCCTTGCCCTCTGCACAAGAGACTTGCCTAAGTCATCTCTACCCATGCCTAACACCTGGCAATGCTGCTGCATTCACTCATTTCATTTCTTCCCCCCATACCGTGGGTCCAGGGATCACTCAGAGGGTGAAATTCTTTTCAAACAATTTATTCATCGCCTCAGGGCGCCGAGAGCATGTCAAACCATGGCCCGAGCCATCCAAACAGCCTGTTAAGGTGCATTTGACAGGATGAACCTCCTTAGAAAAGCATTCACGTGCACAGCCAGAGTCCTCTTACAATGTGCCCAAGACCACCGCCTAATAAATAAGCAATAGAAAAAAATCTTTGTCTCTAATTGCTTCTTTCATGTTAAATTAATTAACTTAATAAATTATTAGCTTACCAGATCGAGTCCAGCTCACTTTCACTACTCACAAAAGTTCAACCCTCAGAGAAACAGCACGGGATGTGTTTGAGGAGTTCAGGGCCTGAGCTGAACAAGGAAGTTAGGTGGGATTTGGATTAGATGCTCCTCACTGCAGTGTCCCCTTTGGTCTCGCTCCTCAGAATTACTATGGGAGACGGATCGGAAGGCGCTAGCAGCAAATGCAGAGTTTTGCACTGGTTCTGCGATGCGCTGCAATTAAGGAAAGCACAACGAGCAGCGCAACAGCAGAGCTGCAGCCTGCTGCACCGCGGGGAGGCTTCCCTTGGTCGTACACGTAGCTGCAGCACCCGGTGTCAGCCCGGAAGGCTGCCGCAGGCGCCGTACGAACACATTCCTCCTGCCCGACAGATTTATCACCTCAGCACACGGCGCAGGGCAGCGGGATGATGAGGAGCGTTTACATCCTCCGTCCCCGTGAGCCCGAGCGCGGGTGAAAACGCGCTGGCCGGTTCGAAACCCAACGCCCCGGAGACGGCCCGCGTGCCGCTGCACGGATAATCAGGGTCTCTTCCCAATAACGGAGCTCGTCTCCCCTTGCCGCCGCGGCTGACATGCGAAAGGCGGTAAGCAAAGCGGGCGCACGAGGCATGCGCAGGGTCCTCCCGCTGCCAAGGTCGGCGCAGAGAGCCTGGAAACACGCGTGCGCCCGTCACGTCTCTCGTTTCAAACCCGTCTGAGCTCCAAGAAGCGGGGCAGAGGGAGGAGGAGGAGGGAAGCACATTGGCAGAGTGCGAAGCAAAGGGCGAGCACCAAGTTCACCCAAGAGCTTCGAGACACATAACTCTCACTCCAGCTTTATCCAAGCGCTATTTTGTGCGCCACCTTTTAAAGATTCGATCCTGGCTCCACTACGTTATTAAAGGTTGCTAGAAAGTGAGCACACCTCCACGTTGTCTGTGTGGAAATAGCGAGTAGATTTGCTCTGGAAGGCTGAGGCTACCAGAAACGAGATAGTGCTTATTTAGCCACCTCGAGAGTATCAGGTGCTGAGGTGCTGTAACTGGCAACCAATACCTGTCATCCGATGAGAGTGAAACGAAATCCGCCAACCTGAATCTGATCAATTATTTTTCAATATGGATCGACAAGAAGCAAACTGTTAAGGCCCGAGGAGCCACTAGAGATCAGCTATTGCTTTCAACATAATGTTCTTTTCTACGTAGATATAAGGCAAAAGCTTAGGAGCATTTCAGAGAGAAATTTCTCCCATCAGGATATCAAGTGTGTTGGTTCTGGCAAGTCCTTACAATTAGGCTTCGTCTTCAAGGGGCCCCACTATCCTTGCTAGAACATTAAAAACTATGAAAAAGATGAAGTAGGGTTAGAAATACCATTTTGCAGTTTCAGCAATTTCAGGAATATTTTGGTTGCACTCATTGCCAGCACACCTACACATTTCTACAATTCCCCCAAGCTACCTGTTATTTCAGTTATTTTCCCCACAGTTGCCCCTCTCCTGTTTGTCACTTGGAGCCAGCAAACATCAGACAAACAGTTCGTAAGCCCAGTTCTCTCTTCCTGCATCCCTGCATAACAAATCACTTATTTTTAAGTATACTATAACAGGAGGAAGGGGCAGTTTGGTGGCCAGTTGTCAAACAACCATGTTTTCATCTTTAAGCATAATTATACTGAAAAGCCACTGGCATGATTAATGCCTACTCAAATCATTATGGCCAAATTTTCAGGTATAAATACTTTTTCAGCTAACATATCCAGCCTTTCAAAAAAATTAAATTAGAAAAGGTAAAGCAGTTAATTTTGTAGGACAACATTGACAATTTAAGAGTTTCAGCTGTAAAATCAGATAAATAATCCTCAGTTGTGATTGTCTATTACAGAATAACATTAAAAGCAAGAAATGGCTTATCAAAAGATGCCACTTATTGACAACAATGCTGACAGTCCTTAATTTTCAGTAGGCATATGTGCAATAATTGAAAAAGCAGAAAGGATTTATTAATTATATATTTTTTTCTTCTGTATTTGATAGAGTATCTCCACTGCACATGATTTTATTCAATACCTCAAAGTTGCACAGGGAACTGATCATCAGCTTTCGGGTTGATTTAAAATTGTAATTGTTAGCCTTTCTCAAAAAGTTGTACTTATTAGTATTTCTCAGAAGAAAACAAAGGTACCTGAAACCCAAGAAAGTTCCTTTCTTCTTTTTTAATGCTTTATTTCTGCTGGTCAGCAGAGTAGGCAGCAAAGAACTTTAAATGTGGCCGATGGCCTTCCTTTAGAGAGCAGATAAAATGAACAGTGCAGCTTTTTGGCAACTTTGCTGCCGAGTTGGTTTACCCATTGAATTGAACTTAATGGTAAACACATGACACTGGATTAGCAGTTCAGGAAAATATTTAATTGCTAAGTGGGGTAACCAAAAGTTAGAGGTTCACCTGCATCCTGCTTCTGCACATACTGCTTGGGACAAAAAGCTGAGTTTTACACTTCTAAGAACAAAAGGAAATTTCCAGGGTAAAGAGGCATGTCTTACTTCTCATGTGGGTTCAAAGCTGAGTTTGTATCTCATGTCCAAGACTAAAGCAAAGTCCACCCTGCTCAGCTTTCAAGAGCATTTTGTAAGGAGGAGGGATTAAAAAAAATTTAAAAAAGTTTTCTCCAGTTCTAGTATAATATTTCAGATTGCCCTGTCTCTCCTGTCAATTGAAATATACACTAATGCTTACCTTGGTTTTCAAAAGCCACACAACGAGTTGCTGCTTATGCAGAAGAAAGACTAAAACAAGAGCAGTGTTAGCAATGTTTCTCTGCTTTTCCCCCACCACAAAATAAAATAAAATAAAAATAAAAGACAAGCTTATAACTACTAACCAGAGTAAATTGAATTGCAAAGAGCACTAAGCTGCTAAGGTGCCAAACATAGCTTATTTCAAACTAATTTAGGCACACCTGCATTACGTTTGCCTCTACAAATAAAGTTTCTTTTCAAATTTTCATGCTCTTTTCAAATTTTATGTCAAATAAATACAAATAAAATACAAATAAAAACATTACCCCCAAAATCACACAGTCCAAAGGAAGAAGCAGGAGGCAAAATGCCCATCGGGCCAGCTCACAACTGCTACACATTTTGCCAATCAGAAGGATCTTTCAATAATTCTTTGCAAGTTTAAAGCTTGTCCCAGAGTAGGATCCAAAACAGAAACACCTTTTAATACTATAGCAGTATTTGCATAACCACTGCTGTTTGCACATTACAGTTGCTTTGATATAGTAATTTTCAGACAATTTTTATATTGTGCTGGAAGAGGCATACCACCCTATAAGCTTCAGAGAGCAGAGGGTATTTATTATCCCCAAGATGTGCAACCAATTGTGTAAATGGATATAGAAACATATTTTATTGGGATAATATCTAGTATTTATTCTGATTATCAAACATTTTGATTATAATAAGCCAGAAACTTTACCAGATCAGAGAAAAAGCAGTAGAGTTGTACATGGAAATGGCTTATATTCTGTATCCAAGACAGCGTATTCCCAGACTCACAGTCAGGAAGTCCAGAGTCTTTTCTGTCAGTTTTTTTTTGGAATAACTCCTTGGACAGTCTTTTCTGTCCCAAAAGAGAAAGTTTAGTGCTCTATGGTGTTAAAAATTTGTCCCAAATACTCTCATATATGGACCGAAGGAAAAAAAAAAAAAAAAAAGAGTTCAGAAAACAGTTCAGAAAAAACTCTGAAATATCTCCTGTTGTATTATGTAACATAAGGCATGGGTTAAATAGCCCTTATTGTTAGAATTTAACTTCAATATGAATTAATAAAAAGTGATTTGCTATTTAAGATATATTTAATTGTAGTAAGAAAGACTGCAGTGCTAACAATTTTTTTTCTATATTTAATAAGATATTGAAAGATATCTGTTCCTATTCTTTGTTTTACAATGGTTTTGCTTAATGATGATGAAAAATACATTCATAGAAGGAACTTCAAGAGGCAGGTGGAACTAACACAGGACAATTTACAGGTTGCGTTTCTGAAAGCTTTTCCATGTTCCCTTCAGTTCCACCAGCTCAAGGTATTCCATCCAAATAAAAGAACCGCCCAAGTGATGTTCAGATATTTTTTTCCTCCAAATAACAACACAAATTTGGTCTTTGAAACTTAGAAGCTTCTTTGCAGTAAGCGTAAGGCAAACTGTGAGTCACGGCTGAAATGACAGTATGAAACACACTGAATTGTCAGCATTTTTGGTCTGTGCACCTCACTGAAGGTATAAAAAGAAAAGTTGAGACAACCACAGTTACTGTTAGGGCAGCGGGTAACAGGGGTCCTCTGCCAGAGCACTTTCCCGTATACACATAGGAGCCACCGAACACTATTTAACCTCTATTCTTATTCCACAGGTTATAGTTTCTACTTATGCTAGTCCTTCCATTGCACATTACGAAACATGGGTTCTGAATATTAAAATAAATACAAGTTAAAAACAGAGACTCCTTATACATCCTTCTATTCTCCAAATTGTTTTGATGTTGGGTCAAATAAATCTGTAAAATCAACGTCAGGTATTCCTGCTTTTAATAAGCTTTAATTAAACTTCTTCCAAGGATGTTATCAGTAAATAATTTTGCAGGAGTGCAATATCTTTGCTTTAATTTTGCTAAAACCTAAATGCATGCAATTCAATTTATTAAATATACTTTAAGTGTAAATATGTATAGTTCCAGGAAAAAAAAAAAAGACATTAAAGTTCATGGCAGCTACTGTTTATGCATACCAAAGAACAAGACAATTCAAAGTGAAGGATTAACGCGCTGCCAAGTACAAATACCTAGTTTCCACTTCTACATTCTTTCCTTAAGCTCAGTGCATGCTCTTCATTCCAACCTATCCAAGGTGTAACTTTTTTGCCTCTAGAAATAGCCTAAATTCTTAATATCTTTTTTTTTTCATGATTTTTCACGATTTAGTGGTATATCTTATAAAAAAATTCATATAATTGTGAGTCCTATTAATCTTAGGGCATATTCCAGTCAGTGTAAACAGTTTGACTCGAATGCTATTAGCAAAGCTGAAGGCTTCACGATGTTCTGTTTTCATGTACGCGCTTAACGCAACTACTATGGGCAATATACAATATATATCATCTCATATGCATATGTACTATAAGCTGATCAAAAAAACTAATTTCTGACCAAAAAAATCTATTCAAAGACCCTGAAATATCTACATTTTATTCTGTCACTGGTAGGTGTGAGCTTACATTTTTAAGACTTCCTATTTGTGAACATTATGAAATAGACGAAATTCAATATATCAAAAAAAGCACTTGGCAAATTAAAAATATTTTCAATTAGAAAAATAACTGCAGAAATGAATATTTAAAATATTGGAAAATTAGAATACTACCTTTCCCCAAAATAAATAAATAAAGGAAAAAGCCACTAATCAGTACCCCTCCTTTTGTTATACTTCCTTGAATAGGTCCCATATATTATTTAATGGGTTTTGTGGAGATACATTTACATGAGTTATAGCTCACATTACAACTGATCAATGCCCAACACGCAGGTAAGTTATGAAAGGTCATCAGTTACAAGCGAAAATGCATAATGCATGGTTGCTGCCTACGCTGGCTATTTGGTGCGCTCATACAGGGCTTGGGCAACACGGAAGAGCGAAACTTTGAACACAAGAGCCCTACAAGCAATATTTAACTTTGTGGGCTGCTTGGAGGTCCATCAGCTTGGAGGTAACAGTCAACCAAAAGGTGGGGTTACACATTGCGTGTGCCCAGGCTCAGCTCCTGAGGAACCCATAAGGACAGAACCCAGATATCCCGATGGCTCATCCTGCTCAGAAGAAACACCGCTGAAATACTCAAATTTGGGGAGATTCTTTGCAGCATGTGGCAACTCCTAAAGCCTTTAGCTTCTCTTCAAATGCAACAAAAATATGCTTTTAATCTGTACATCATAATAAAATTCTACTGAGATTGAGCTATTTTGCTAGAATTTAGTTGTCATCTAGCTATGAGAAGTTCAGAGATGTTCACCTTGGTTAGGAATGAAGAGCCATTGTCTGTGCCCATGGCCTCCCTACCCCTACCAGCACTTGCACCAGCATCTTCCAAGTTCATTTGCTATTTCAAGAACCTCTCAAGAAAAAGAATAAGCTTTTGGAGCTACAGTTACTCTCACTTTGGTTGGGAATGATTTCCACATGCTGGAAAGCACAAATGCATCCCGGTAATACCATATCCCATCAGTCACTAGAAAATCACAGCTGTGCACATTTTTTGAAGAGTGAAATTGAATTCTCAAAGATCCCAGCGCTTCTGAGAATTTTATAGCAGATTAAGCCTGGTATGAGTTGCTCCCTGTTGTCTCGGGGAACATGCTCGTGCAGCCCTGCGCAAAGCCGAGCCTTGAGAGCACTCGTCAGGTCAAACGGGGCTGAGCGTGCAGGGAGGCCGGGAGGTTACGAGGCAAAACCTGTTTGACAGCCCGTGCTCGTTTCACCTGCAAAACCCTGTGGCCCTGGAGGCAGCAACGCAAGTTGCTCTTTCTCCAGCCATTGTAGGCTCAAATCCCTTAGGAGCGGGCAAGGCAACTTCATTATCCGGACATCTAGTTCATTAGGAATATCCGTCTAGACGTAAGGGAGATCAGAATACAGCATCGCTCATGGTCCAGCGCACACTATGCACAGCAAGCAGGCAAATAAAACCTACACAATGGACTTAACTAACCTTTGTTAACTTAAATTTATAGAGAGAGAGAGAGAGAAGGGAAAAAAACCCCAACCAAAGCAGTTAAGGATTCCTTAATGGTTACATGAACAAACTTCCTAGAGGTTGCAGCTAACTTCTGACAATATCTCCTTGACTTGCTGGCAAGAAAAACAGGAAAAAAAGAGAAAGCAAAATGTTCTTGCCCAGCAACAATTAATTTGTTTCCAAATAAACAGTCGTATTAAGGAAGGAAGCAGATTCTGCTGCTCAGCCTGATGGCTTCCCGTGAAATTTTAACGAACAAAAAAGCAGCATGGGTTCGTGGCTTAGCATATGCCTGAGAGCATTAACACCTTCTTGGAGTGGTATCTGTCAACAGGAGCAACATGGTTACCTCCAGTGTACACTGTGTGGCTGTAGGAACAGTTGTGCAATTTGTCACCTAAATTCTTCCCAGAAGCCTCATCCAACTGTTTACGTTATTTCTTTGTTTTTGCCACCCAAGCTTTTTTAAACATTATACATTGAAAAAGATACAGTGATAGTCTGGCAGTCTTTTTTTTTTCTTCTTCCCTTCATCTCCTGCTCCATTACTCTGTGAGTATATTTTAATCAAGAAACGAATTATTTGCTTTTGTGCGCAAGTTTCAGAAGCAAATCGCCCTTGTTACAAGTCTATTCTTAAAGCTATGCCTAAACATTCCCAAGAGTGTTTAGCTATGGATAACCACTGATTTATTACAAATGGGTTTAGATAATAAAATCTCACTCACTGATCATTATGCTTTACTATCACTTCAATTATTTCTTATTAATTTTATTGGGTGTTATTTTTAAGTGTCTATTTGTTACATCAGCATAATTTTATAAGAATTATCTTGTACAAAGGCTATCTTAAGAACATTAAGTCCTCGGGTAACTAGGAAATCATCAAGTGTGGCAAGGGCAACAATAAAACACTTAGTGATTTCGAATGCAGAGACTCCTCCTCACATGATTAAGTCTGTAAGGGCCAAGTGTTGGATGATTTAATTCTCCTTCTAAAAGTATACAGCGCTAAGAAGGAACCTTCTCTTCTGTTCTAGCCTTCTGTTAGCGCCTGCAAAAATCAACTTTTTTGGGGAGAAGATTTTCATAAGACAGTTTAATAAAAATCAACTTAAAAAAACCCCAAAATTTAAGCATCCAACAAGGAATTTAGCAACTCCACTCTGAACCTCAGTTTTACTAGTTCTGTCCTATACTCAGTGATGCAAGATGAATCTCATTCCTGTTCAGTGTACAAATTAACAAAAAGATACTTGGTCTGAGAAAATGCTTGATTGACTATCAAAAAATACTGTAACAAGTAGAGTTTCTCCTTTTTCGTCTTTATCTTGAGCACCACCAATTTACAGCTGCAAGCACCTCTCTTGACACCCTTTGTAAATGAAAAACCCATTTGCTCTGATCACAACAGAGCATTGTCCATTCAATCCCTTCATTGTCCATCTCTTTTTGCTTCCTTGGGCATTGACTCCAATGTGCTACAACGTTGGCCAACAGAGCAGTACTTGAGCTCTCAGTACATGCCCGGTACTCACCTCCTAAATTCTCAAGTCATTTTTGAGCATCCAGTTGGCTAGACAGCCTAACTATAATACTCAAGCAATTACCTTCAAGTTTTCTTTTTTAAACTTCTGACAAATGAGATAAATAGGAATTATTCTAAACCTTGTCCCGTTTCATTCCATATTTACTTAACTGTATTCCAGAAAATCCATGTAAGCGCCAGCTACCGTAGAATAAATGTCATTCCCTGCTTTTACAGCAGTAAAGTTACTTTCCTGGCATTTCTCAGCTCACGGCATTATTGTCACCATTGACTTGAAGGTGCTACGATGCTCACAGCAGTTGCCTACAACCACATTTTTGTCATACCTCCATTCAGGCCAGACCAGACTCCCACAACATCAGGTTCTGCCACTCTGTTCCTTAAAACAGTGACCATCAGCCACACAGATCCATAACCCTTGCCATTTTCCACTCATTCTAGCTGCTTAATCTGTTTTCCCGTCACTTTAAATGTCTTTAGAGGAAGCGTCAAAAACATCTTTAGAGGTCATGGAAAATATATAGCTTTGCTACATCTGTCTCCAGATTTCTCTTCATCTTTTGCTTTCATCTTTCCAACAACTTCCTAATTTCAGTGCAGCTAGGTTATTAATTGGAGTTCCTGGATAAATGTTTACAATTCTTAAAGAAGACTTGGATACATTCTGGGAAATTTCTAAATGCATAGTTTGTTTTTCAAATCACTAATTCCTTGTGCGAGAATTCAGTAGGAAACACAGGCTGATGACAGCAATTACAAAGCACTTCTCATACTGTTTTCTGATCGCTAAAGTTCCTTGCACTTGAATTAAGTGCAAGTCCTTGCATTGAGGAATTGTTTGACAGCTATAATTTGGGGGAGAATCTGGAACCTATATAGAAAACTTCCTGATTTCCTGCATAGTTATTGTTTATTAATAACAAATATCACACAACTTTAAGTGAAATGTAAGTTTGTCCCTGAGTGTCCTTGCCCTACCATAAGGATCCTTTTTCCCTTGTAGTTCTTTACACACAGAGCCTTGCACAGAGAGCAGGCATCGAGTGGAAGGCTACAGAAAGCCTTTCTATATCCTTCTCCTGGAGCATATAATCTTATGTCTTATTGACTTACCATCACCCAGAGCCTACACTGAACACAGAATTATTAATTTCCTTATGGGATTTTGTATGGTACTTTCACTACAGTATCAGAGCTCTTTGAAAACATTAATGAACCGATTCTCTCAACACCCTTTTGAAGTAAGAGAATATTTTTATCACTCCTTTACACAGGGGGAATAGAATAATTGAGATAAAAGCCAACATGTTCAGAAGTGTCAGCTAATTTTGTTTGCCCATTTTGAAAGTCTAGGACCTGCGTTTTCCAATAGCTGAGGTTTTTGAAGCTTTTTGTAAGTTCAGAGTACAGATCCTGATTATATCAGTGGCTGATGTGAATGCAAAGTATTATGTTCAACATCTCTTCAGATCCAACCTCAGTTGTTTCAAATAGAGCACTCAGAATTGAAAAGACTTTGAAAAGTTTGTTTTGAATCACCTGCCTCTTGCTTTAAAGGAATCATGTGGCTTCAATAAAGCACTTACTACTTTCTCCCTGGCCAGAATCACCAAACTACTTGCATATGTGTCATTCACAAGATCCCTTTCAACTTCCACAACAAATGATATTTCCTGTAGAACAGCATCTTCTTCACTGAAGGACTCCAGGCCACGACTAAAGCAAACCCATCCTGTGCACCGTAAGAGCTGAACATTGAAAAAAGAAATATACACCCCCAACCACACCATTTGTTTCAAATGAAAACTGCACAAGATGCCTGGACACAAAGGGGAAGAATTATAATTACTCATGGATTAGCATATACAAAAATTCTGATCATGAGTCTGAAATCTTCAACCCGCAACCCAAAAAAGGTAAACAGGTTAACATGAGGAAGCAGCTGTGAGACACAACTGAAGTTTAATTGCAAGCTGAGATTTTTTCTGTCAATATAACCATGTCTGGAAACCTATTCCACTGCAAGAGACTCTTCTTTGAAACTTGATATCAATCTTAGAAATTGAATTCTCCATCCCATGCATCTGGCATAGTCATAGCCACGCAAAATTTCACAGAAGAACTCAGACATTTAAGTGTCCCTACGTACAAGACTCAAAATAACTTTTTTAGGAACCTTTTCAGATACACGAATACACCGCATACATTACACACATTTGTCAAAATCATTATATACACACTAACTTTTTGGCTATTGTCTTTCTACATATAAAAATATGTTGTATTGATATTTAACATACGAAAAAGGGATACATCCTCAGATATAAAGGGGGAAATTAAGAAGGACCTTTAAAAATCACGCTGTATTTTCAGACAGCGTATTGCAATGCAGCTGCTAACCAGCCAGTATTTTAAAATGTCTAAAGCAAAGTTCATTTACCTTTCTGCAAGCTAACTCCTTAGGTCTGGTTTCTGCTGTCATTTCAGGGTTTTGTCACCAATGCCCCTAGAGGACTCAGCTATTATGGGCAAATAGAAGAAAAAACAATCAATTATGTGCAAGCTTTGAGCTCATGTACATACAAACAGAGCAAAAACATCTGCCAGGTACTAGCAGCATCACCTTCGCTTCCCGCGCCTCAAAACCTCACCAGCACCCACTTTTTGGCATAGCTCCCCATAACTGATCATAGTAATCAGCAACAGGCAATAGAGACATTAAGTCCTGGAAATACATCAACCCTGCCAAAGGAAAAAGGCTGCTAAATTAAGGCTTCTGTGAAACACGAGAATTTCTCTATTGGCTCCAGTTAGGACTCAGATCTTAAGCTTAAATCTGTATTATGCTGACAGCAACAACTAGGGAAAAGCCATTTTAAATTGTGACCTGTAAAATTATGTCAATGGAACTTTTATGTTGGTATCACAAAAAAGATGATGAAGCAATCACATAACTTAAAACAAGACCTACAGATTGCCCCATGGAGCTTCCTGTGGAACACTGGCTATTCAACTTTTTTCTTATTACCTCAATGACACCAATAACATGCATTTAAATAAATTGTATCTTAAAGAAAAACACGTAGATTTTATTTGAAAACAGCAAGAAGGAAAATTCATCATTTCCTTAAATACTTGTTACTTACCATGTCTGCCAAGCATAGATTCATTTGTGATTTAAAAATATCTGGTTTTGGCTTCTTTAGCTAGTTACTGCTATATATTCCTATACTAGACTGACATGAGGACTCAAAATCTGACTCTACCTATACCCAGAAAATAGGAGTTAGCTGGGTTTTTTTGATACTTAATGCAGATAAGTATTTTTACGTTACTTCCTGCAAGACACTTCACTTCTTCCTGACCCAGAATCATGCTTTTTGCTCTTCCAATGTATTTTTTATTTATTAACATTTAAATCCTTAGGTTTTGAAAATGGACAGCATGCTCACCAAGGGCAGGAAAAGAGACTAAATTATCCTACTTTCAAAAATATCATTCATAATAATGTTAGTACAACTTAACTTAAACCACAGCACTATGTTGGGGATGTCTATCAGCTTGATGGCTCTGAGCTTGATAGTTTATCCAGAGCCTGTACTTGTCCTGTCCTGTAGGAATGGGGATCCTTTCTCTCTAACATAAAGCTCACCCTGAAGCTTTTTACATGTTTTAATATACTTGGATTCAGAAATAATGAAGTCATATGCTTTATCCACATGGCTAAGCACTCCTGCTAGCTATAGGCCTGTTAATCCCTCCCTTACTAATCACATCTTCCTCTTGTTGCTGGTAAGTTCACGTTAGCCACTTGCCTACTAAAATGGTTTAAGAACATAGATTTATATTCACTTCTTCCACAGTATAAGAAATTTACCTCAGTTTTTTTCTTCTCAGCTTTGGGAAGAAGAATTCTTGGCAGCTAATTAGCCAAACACACATTTAGTAAATTTAGTCCTCCTTCATTATCTCCTGGTTCTCAGACAAATCAAGAGTCTATTTTTTGTTTCTAATTCTTTTCTGACCCCTTTTCACTGGATTTTGTTCTCATGAAGCTAGTAAACTTAATCTACTTGCCCAAATTGTTTGCATTCCCTCAAATTTTATGTAGTATTTAAGCTGGTGCTTGCAGTGATATTGCTCCCCAGTAGTTTCCAGCTTGTGCTCCACATGACCAGTTTCTTCTACCTTCTGGCACCAATGGAAAAATAGTCTATCCAAAACAGATAACAATCGCTATTCAATATTTTCCTACCTGTAAAGAATAGGATACTGGAACTCATCCTTCTGAAATATTGAATGGTTTACATCTGTTCAGTATATGAAACTAAAAAAAAAAAATGCAGGAGTCAAGAAATAGGCAAATATTTATTTATCCATTGGCTAAACCTGGAAGTTAAACAACTGCTTTTCTCAACCTATGAGAAATGGTTCTGTGTTTCTTCACTGCCTCATTAGTATGAAAAATGATCATTTGGGGCTTTATAAAAGATTTACTTAGACCCACAAGGAAATACATCACACTTAGACTCCCCTCCTCTCATCAAAACTCTGTATTACTTGTTTTGTTTAGATAGGTCATTTTTACTCTCAGTTCTCCAGTTATAACCACTAGCAACATGAAACCCAAGCCCACCATCCATCTTAATCAAATCTAAAGTGGATTTTTCAAACTAAGGAACTTGTCAGGAACTTTTGACAACTGCAGCATCCACTGGGGAAACAAGAAGTCAAGGATTTGGCTGGGGATGAAAAGCAAACACTGCTGGACTACCAAGCAGAGAGCTCCTTTGCTCTCTTCGCAGGTTCATCAGGCCCAAGCACAAGGGGGCCCATAAGAACGCCAAGTGAGCACATGTGAGTTGTGCTGTGCACAATAACAGCGCTCTGATGGTTTCTTTACTTCTCAGATACTCCCTATCTCGACATAATTCTCTACAAACTTGAAAGAAATTTAAACCAGACCCGTTTGTGCTACCAGAACACAAGATGGGAGCTAGGGAATTGGAGTTCAGCTACCGAGCTGGAAGGTACTTTTGAAAAGGAGCGTTTCTTTTGTGCAACAGTTTATCTCCCATCAGGCAAAGATTATTTTTGGCCTTTGTAAAGAGTCCTACAGCCACTATATCTAGTGTGCTAAGTAACATGCAAGTTTACATTTGAAAAAGTTCTGGTTTTGTGTTTACAAGGAGCACTTGGGCACATTCCCACAAGTTATCCTACTCCCCCCTCCAAAAAAGACTAAAAAAAAACCCCAACCCCACAATTTATCCCCTTTTGGGCAGCATTAACAAAAGACATTGTGTCAGAATGTCCACAGGGAAAAGCCATCATATACACAGACAGGTTACCATAAGACTGGGAAGGAGTCCGAAGAACAAAGGCTATTTTGTTGATAAGCTACATGAATGTCCTACCTTCAGCGAAGCAGGAGGCAGATAAAATCCTTCTAATAGATCGCAGTATCTCTGGATGTAAAAACTGTCTGCAGGCATTACAATTCTTAAAACTTTCAATGAAATTGATAGTACTTGAAATACATAGTCTATAATTTATTCTTAAATATTAATTTTTAATCATAAATGCACAAGTATGACTCAGATTAAATATACTATTCCTCCCCATTCAACTTCCTCCACCTTTCACAACCTCAAGCATACACATTTGCTTCTCATTTTCCCCTAATATATAAGCAGAATAACTTCACACAATATTAGGAAGGCTTAGAAATTTGTGACTTCAGTCAACAAGAAGAATGAACTCAGTGAAACAGATGAGGAAAAATAAAGGGAGATTATGCAATGAAAAATACCTAAAAGTCATTATATCCAAGTTTTGTATTAATATGGGGATATCTATGGATTCCTCATTGCATAATTTCCTCTTTTCCAATTGAGACATTGTATTTTACATGAAGTTGTTGGCTGAGATTGGAAACTAGCCCACCTAGTGCCAAACACTGTGCTTTGAACTCTGCCTCAACTAGGGTGGACTCACACCTAGAGCTTAACAAATCAAGGAAAATATGGTACAAACTTAAGACAGACATTGAAAACTTCATCATCTCCTATCTTTCTTAGTGTGCAGTATTGAAAATTTATGCAGCTTCTCAAAAGTAAATATAAAGATCACTTAGAAGAAAGATTGTGCCAAATTTAAGGTCCTTAAGGAAGAATATTACTAAGAGTATTTTGCCAAATGAATCCAGTCCCAATACTGAAAAGCTCTTCAGAAGAGAGTCTTTCTTTCTGCATTGACTACAGAGGGTGTTGGGAAAATTAGTTCCTTGGCATTGGGAAACTCAACAGTCATACTAAAGCTTAGTGAGACCAGTTTCCTCTTTCTGATCGTATTTCAGTCACAGACTGAAATCTCAGAATCAGTTGAACGTACTAATGACATTCAATGTGCCCTCCTAT
>JAWLRI010000896.1:1825768-1869533 GCA_034781795.1 Crypturellus tataupa | reverse complement strand
TTCAGAATATTAATAAGCAGAACATGAAATCGGATCAGATCATCTATGAACTTGGAGATTTCCCGTCTATCTCAAAGTTGCTAACAGGGTACTTGAAGTTCTCGCATGTCTTGACTTATCTACAGAACCTGCTCAGTCTTGAAAGATTCTTTAGCACAAGATCTATAAGGTAGCAGCTCCATTTGTTGTTTAGAAACAAGTAATTTCATAACAAATTTAAGAGACCGCATTGATTTTTGTTTTCAATTTAAAACAAAACTGTTGCTTTCTCAATAACCATGCAATAGCTTACATTGAAAAAAAAATAATAATCCCCCTCCTCTCTCAAGTACAAATCCCCTGTTTGAGCATGTCTTCACTTTCAGCTTCTCTGCTGTGATAACAAAACTCTTCCAGGGCCTAAAAACAGAAGGGACCAAATGGGAATTCTTCCCGGAGCAGACCACAAGAATGAAGTCATAACAACCGAGACTGGAAATGAATTATCAGAAAAACAAAGGCACCACCCACATGAGAAGTGGTGTCAAACATTTTCTCTGCTTTCCATTTTGGTAGTCTCTGGTGTTTTCCAGCAAAGGCACAACATTTTCAAACAAATTAGATTTTCTAACTGATGATGGAATTTTTCTTTTCAGAACTGTGTGTCATCTTTCTATTCCAAGTACACAGCATTTATGGGAGATGCAAAATTAGTTTGTATTTGTTCTATTAAAACAGAAGCTCCTGAACAAACAAAACACAGCAAAAGTGCTTCAATTCAACTTGTGCCTCCAAATCCCCCAAAAGAAAAAAAAACAATTGTTAAACATCTTTGACATCTCTTATGCTCATAGGTCCAGAAGACTTGTGTCAGAAGCTGTTCAGATTGAGGATATAATAGTAGAATTAAAGTGAGAACTGAAGTGAGAACATAAGAAAAGAATACAAATTGATTTTTTATGGAATTAGAACCATTAGTTTCACATTACCTTAATATCTTTCTTTTTCTCTCAGCAGCAGACGTCATGGCCATGTATGAGGGCTTTTCATGCACCAAAGTAGAATTTTTGTTTTTCAAGGTAGAGAGACCAAGTCTGAAATTATAGTAGTACATTACTTAAAATCTGTCCTGAATAGAAGACAAACAAAAGTGCTTTTCACTATAGCAGAAGAGCAATACTAGAAAACTTTTAATAATATTACTTAGCTTTTTTAAATGCACTTTTTTTTAAAAAAGGCAAACCATGCAATGAATATCAGGAATTCAAATCCAAATGACTGTTTTCACAATAGCACCTCAATTATTTTCTCAAGAAGGTTAAGGTACCCCTTTTGTAGAGAAATAAACTAACATTTAGAGGAAAAGCAGCAATTAGTTTAAGGCCTCATAAACACAAGTTTGTATACAGTATACATTTTGGCATATAATTTGCAGAAAAGAAAAAGCTCTGACTTTGTTACTGCTCAAGTACCATTGACTTCCAATAGCGTGAGAATGGAATATGAATTGGATGAAAATTGAGGGTTTGATTTCCAAATGAATGTGGACTATGAGCACAAAAACTGCTTATTTGAAATTTAACAGTATTAAAATGTTCGGGAAATAAAAATAGGGAAGAATAAGTAGCATTCCTTGGCCACGTAAAGCTGGAAAAGCGTACCTTTGCAGAAAGCTATTGCCACATGGCTGCGACTCCTTTGCAGGTAAGTCAATCAAATCTTCATTTGTTCTACTTGGGTCTTGACAGAGAATTACTGTAGAGTCCATATCCGTTTCACCACACGCTGGGTTAAGGTTACACGTAGAATCCATAAGACTGTCCTTTCTCGGTGGCTTATCTACATTACGCTTATCTGCCCCCTCAAGGCTTGCAGTCTGTACATCTTGCTTGACCACAGTCTGGGTAGTACAGCAGCTCTGTAAGGGCTTTCTGCACAATTCTGGTGTGTACACAATAGGGCGAACCTCCTTGCTGAGGGAATCCTCCAGATGACGGAAGCTGGAATGCTTGGAAGCAGCAGGACTCGGAGCTGGAGAATCCATGAGCTTTCGCCTAGTTCTCTTCTGTGGTTGGACTGCATACTCTATGAGTTTTGTACTTGGTTTATTTTCTTCGGACGATGTACCCAAAGGTGTACCTGTGCACAGTCAGACACAGTTAGTACCTTAACCTCCACTGATTTCATAGATATTGCTTTCTCCCCTACCATTTTTTTTGTCACAAGGAATTGGTAAAAGTTACTAAAAATACAACTGATTTCATTTACACATTAATTTGTGTGCATGATCTAAGTTATTTTTACTGAAACGCTGTCCAAGTGTCAGCATTTGTTTTATGGTGCTGGAAGGATTGTAAATATTCATAAACTTGTGGTTAATGTCAGAAAGAAAACATTACAAGGCAGTAAAGGTAAGATATGTGGCACAATAACAAGAAATGGAAGTGTGAGAAAGATATCAGCATCATTTTTTAATAACCCTTAATTTAAGATGGTGTTATCACGTACAGGGATCTTCTGACCAGAACCATCTTTTTCAACTATGTACCCTGCAGTAGAACAAAGATTGCTATAAAAGAAGAGAATATAACAAACATAGACATAGAAAATAAGAAAGTAACATTTGGAAAAAAAATAGAGAGAGAAGGGACCTGGGTCGACAACTATTTTCTCTTTAATTGTAAATATATTAGATGAAAAGAATTAAATATGATAAAGCAAACAAAACACCAGCAGGTGGTCATTCCCATTCACCCCCTATTCACCAATACTGGTTTTCTTGAAGTGTCCCAGTATTCTTATTTTGAAGTATGCAGTAATATTAAGCAACTGCCAGAAGAAAAAAAAACAATTCAGAATTAATGAGCGCGCATCATTCCAATGGACAAAGCACTGTTCAGACAGCTGTGCTAGTGTTGACTCGAGTCAATGACTAGTAGTTTTGAAATGGAAACTCAAGATTAGGCAAAAAGAGAAGCGCTTCTGAGTTTAACTTGACTACAAATTTCCAAGATTAAATAGAAGGCTAATATCCTTACAATTACACTGGATTGCTCCCACTTTAGCTTGCAGCTGAAGCTGCATCATATATTCCATGTATTTTGTCTATTCTATTCCTATTAGCAACTAAATTGTATGAAGATATGGCCCTTTTAAATTGCAGTAAGCTACTTAAGAAATAACAACAGCTTTCACAATTTTTTCACAAATTTTTATTTAATGTAAAATTGCATTTTACATTTGCTAATATAAATGTTAATGTTAGTCCAGTGTAGTTAGTCTGTCTAGTTAATGTAAAATTCCATTTTACATTTGCCACCATGAAAAAATTAGCTTTAACTCAAACCGAAATGCTTATCTTTAGTTTTATATCATGCATTTAACACCCCTAGCACTTTAGCACTTCTATGAATACTCTTTAAAGAAGGGAAAAAACGATTAGAAGTATTACAGGATCTTCGACCCCTCATTTAGAGTTCAATTTCTTAAGAAAGCAAAGCTGGTGTGTGACATGTGTTATGTATATGAGTTTAGGCTCATTTCCAACCAGCATCAGAAATCAGAGGTGTTAGGGAAAAGACCCAGACAAGGACCACACAAGGGAAAGCCTTCAAAGGGTGATCTCCCCACCTCATTATGTATTTTTTTTTCTTTAAGTCCTGCTATTAGTCAATCACCAAGTGCTTTGGACCTACAGGTGGCAGATGAGATCCCCTCATTCTCAGCTAGAGCAGATGATGCCCCATTCAAAGAGATAGGCTAGTTGCAGTGCTAGAGGGAAAGAGGAAGGGATTTAAAGACTACCATGAGACTTGGACCTGCTTGGAGAGGAACAGCAGTAGCAAAAAGGATACAGTAAGTAAATTAGGTGCTAATATACAAGGCTCAAGTCTGCTCTGCATTGCCACAACATAAATAATGAAGCCATAAGTACATTTACCCCAAATTCAGGAGCTGAGCTTCCCAAAAGCACAATGCTTAAGCTACTATGGCTCAAGAAACAGGGAGCACTGCCTTACCCAACAAGAGCAAGGGTGCAACTATACACACACTTTAAGTAGGTTAAGTTAAACTACAGCTAATGGGAGAAGATACCCGTGTGGACAAAAGCATTTCTACTATTTTTAAGTCTCCGTTTTTTCTTGAATACAGACTTTTTAATGTAATCTTGCTTTCCCTCAAAAATTATTATTTTCTAGTAATCAGAATAAAGACTAGCATTTTCATGTAAAGCTTTTTGGACAGTTTATATTCTTTAGACACATAAAGCTGTATCAAATTATTCTAGTCTAGCATTTGAATTAAATATCCATTAAAGATTTCAGAACTCATTTTAAAATATTAATTCATTAGGTTTTCCTCCTGCTTATATGCAACTGAAAGCATGTGTTTCGGGAAAAATAACAGTTATAATTATATTTTTCTGTTGATTCATTACAACAGGGAGGTTCCAGTTTCAGAAAGTTTGCTTACTGTAAGGCCCTGAGGTTTTGCTAATGTCCTAAAGTTACTAGGAAGGAAGTCTGCAATAAAGAAACATTTTGGTGCGAGTGCCAAGTTTTAGAGGCTTCTCCAGGATCAAGTACTGGAAGCATTTTTAAATTAACCGTAAATGCAAGCATTTAAACCATGAACTAGATAGGTAGAGAACACAAAAGTATTGCCAGCATTAATAATTTGTTGAATTTCATCATAATAAGCAGTTATTTCATACTGTAATATAAATACATTAAAAGACAATTGCACTGATTCTATATGGGGCAAATATAAGCCATTAGTAAAACTCCAGCCCTATTTTTTAAATCTATTTATCATTGGAATAAAACTCATAGCAGGAACAAGTTAATACAAAACTAGCTTCTCTCGCCAGTCAAAGAGTGGAAAACATCAAATATTCATGGAGTGTCCCTTCCCAAAGCTTTTTGTGGAATCATTAAGTTTCTCCCAAAGTACCAGATAAAACTGTCACCACCAATGTCACATTTAACCTGTTTTTACTTGAACTGATCAGTAGGTCATCAACTTCATTCATCCCTATAGACGAGGAATCACTCCTCAACAACCACCTTAAAGGATTTGCTGTTGGACAAATACAGTCTGGTCAAATTTTGCAAGAAAAACATATTAAAATCCACAGAACAAGAAAGCATTCCTGTATTATTTCCATCTTATTAAGAAAAGAAGATGCTAAAGCCCAGCTATGGCAGATCAAAATCTGCAGCTGAAAAGTTGAAATAAAATAAGGTCCGGCGCTACAAAGACCAATCTCTTGTGGATTTCAGATGAGTTGAGATGGTCATAACATCAGTGTGATATATTCTTTAGAATAACCAATATCTTTTGCGAGAACTCTTTTAAGATACTCCAAGGATTATCCACATTTTTAAAAGCGGTGGTATTCTATATACATATATACACACACACACCATTCTTGAGAGAAACTTGTACTGCAAACAGCACCTAGAACTGAAACATCTACACAACCGCTGCACCTTTTATTTTTTTAATTGCAGCATAACTTTGTCTAAACAGGCATTAAAGATTTTAGTAAATAATTTTGGAAACTGGGTTGTATCTGTCACCACCTGGCTTCTATTGCAACATAACAGCTAAAACTTGAATGAACTAGTTCCTCAAATCCTACTTAGGGAGGAAATAGGAAAAAAAAAATCTAGCGTAAAGGACTTAAATGTTGTCACTGGCAAATATAAACTCAGTGCTAAATCAGCACAGAAAAGATGACCTCAGAAATGTAATTTCATAGGAGGTCACATCTGCCAAAAATAGAGGTGCAGTCTTCATAGAGGCAAAATCTAAGCACAGAGCAAGTGAAACAGCTCAGCAGAACTAAGCAGGACTATGCACTTAAGCTCAAGTTTGCTACAAACTCACAAGGAAAATGGGAAGAAAGTGTGCACAGTTGTTCAAATTTATACATTGATACGTATATAATATCAATCTAGATAGTATATATCATTTATTTAGACATCTAAAATGAAGAATACTTCTCCATTTCATTCACCATAGAATATCTCCAAGAAATTAAACTGGAAAGTCAAAACCATTTGAAATTTACAGAAAACCTCTCTGGTTAACACTGTCACGAAGAAAAGCCAGGGAAGAGTTGCTTTTTAGTCTATTCAGAAACATGGAAAGTTGGAACATTTAAGTGTGGTTGAGTTCAATAGCCTGGAGGAAACCCATATGCAGCAATTTGTCCAGTTACTGTTTGCAAGTGCCAGAAAAAACACAGATGGATTTAAGTAACCAAATAGTGACCTTGACTCCTTAGCTCTGCCCTTGGGAGAGTTTACATTAATATTTTCCCCCAAAATGATACTGAACTGCACTATTTCCTATGGGATGCATATTCATAAAAGCTATATGATCTCTGAAATCTGATTAGCAGAACCTCGAGCAAGCATCCAAAAGGATACGTACACGTTATGTTTTTAAACTTTTCCTTTAAAATCCTTTTAGGAAGAGCCAAGACAATGTCCAAGTTGGGATGGAGATGACCTGAAATTTTGTTTTTCTCTACCAAATGATTCACATGACAGTTTCAGGCAAGGATTTCTCCCTGTATACTCAATATTACCACTTTGTTGAGTACTCATATTGGTATATTAACCATATTGTTGAGTACCTGTAGGTAGGATACAAATATATACAACAAATTTTCACACATTTTTAGGACATCTTTTTCCCCCGCTCAAATGCATCAGTGAGTAAACACTGATATTGGGAAATCAGGATATACTGTATAGCCTTGGAGAACAAGAACTTAAAAATGCAGAAGAGGAAATATATAATAAATACAAGTTATAAGGAATTATTCTGTGTACTGCAATAAAAAGGGATTTTAATACATAAAAAATTATTTTGCACAGTACATTTTTACTTATGAACTCTATGCACTCCCCCCAGGGAATTTTTTTGTGTGTGTATATATACACACACACAAATATATATGTGTGATATGTGTGTGTATATATATGTACACACACACACAAAATAAATATGTATTATATCTTTTATAACACATAGATATAAAAATCTATGTTAATATATTGACATATATATACTAGAATAGATTCATAAGAAGCTTACTTGTAATTATTCCATGTCATTGTCCCAATGAGACTTCCTGAACTGGAAATTGCTGCTCAGCTGAGTCTAGACTGGCCCTAATATCACAGTCTTTCTTAGGAGTATTATTGGCAACTTCTAAATATAAAATATTGAAGACATAGTATGGACCAAATATGGCTCTTCAGATTTTCTTCAGAAATCATCTACTTGGTTTCTAGACAGATCTCCAGTACTAGCCATTAAGTAGAAAAGCAATGACAAAGCTTAAAGATAAACACCACATTCAAAAAAAAACCCCTCAATCTCCTTTTATAAGGAGCCACAAAAGAAAAAGCTAAAGGTTTTATTCGCTTCATATTTTGTGGCCAGCTCAATATTCTCCATCAGATGATGATAATGCTTCAGGAATATTAAGTTTATTTTTATTTCAAATAAAGAAGTGAATCACTAGGTAAAAGGATTAGTTAAATAGAAAAAACTCAGAGATCTCTTTTTAGATAGCTGCCTAATTGCCTACAATTCTTACTTTTTAAAACAATAAGTGTTATTCTAAACAGGTTTTGGGGATCAGACCACTTACATATTTACCAATTTTCAATTTCAGGTTGATAAATACTACTATTCTTTCCAGATTTCTCTTCAGGCAAGCACAACAAAAGTGTTACTTAAAGTCAAAAATAAGAAGTCATCCTCCCATCTGCTAACTACCCCTTGCCAAATACTATGAGGAGTTTCCGGCCATTAGTTTATCATATTGTCTGTTGCAAAAGACTCCTCGGAAGAATTGATTTATCAAGAGAGAAACACCACTATTGGCTTCAGGATTGCAAGTTAATATGAAAAGCAGGACATGCTATTTAGAAAATATGAGTCACAGCACAAGTGAGCAGGGCTCCTGACAAGTGAGCTGTGATGAATTGGGTGAGCTCTAATTGATGTTTGGGACAAAATAATGGCCAAGACTTTTTCTTCTAGAACTCATGTTAATACATGCATAAGGGGATTATTTCTGGAAACTGTGCTAAATTAAGTCTGCCAGGTTGTTCTGCTAAAGTGAAATCAAATATTAATATATTCATTTCAAAAAAACATTTCTGGGCTACCAATGATTGATTCAATTACTATACTAATCATACATTTTGATTCTTCTAACAACTGAGTCATGGAATTCCAAATTGCAAATGAGGTTTGGTGAATGAATTTCAATTATTTAATATTCATGTGACCCAAAGGCATCACTGTGATGGCCAGTTTAATGACAGACTTACAAACAACAGCTGCAATGAGAAAGACTAAAAGCCAGGCTGCTTTCTTGTGGGTCCCGGTGGCCATAAGAACTATTTTACACAGCATGACAATAAAGTCATAAAGGATATACAGCGCAAAAAAGGTCTTCGACACATGACAAGTCTTTGCTATAGGCAAGAAATACGCTTTTCTTGTTTTTAATCAATTCTTTTACTACATGCAACTACATCCCAATTGTTTCTGCCATGCAAGGTAATAAATTGATGCGAGTTTCGGATGTTTGCCACGAGGAGAGGTAATGGATGCCATTTTTTTTCCTGTAAATCAATTCTGCTCTCTCATTACTAATGTACAGTAAGGCTGACGGAAATGGGATGCCTGAACCAGTGCCAAGAACTTCCCCATTCACAGAAATACTTGCAAATACCAGTCATAGCTCTCCACCTACCCAAAAGTCCATGCTCTGTGAGCACTGTACAGCTCTCCATTAAGCAAACACCTTTGAAAGGAGTGCCTGCTTTTTCTTTCTTTCTTTTTTTTTTTTTTAAATAAACTTACTCTGTTTTCATAGTTCCTTTTCACTTGACATAAACAGTTGGGTTGTGCATGACTTTGCACACTTTAACAATACATGTTAAAATCAGTACTGCAAAGATACACATGCTTTGTCAAAGTCAATAAGCTTTAATTAGCTTTCTCCAAGAAACAGGGAGTTTTTAGCACAAGAATTGACTGCCTTGATAATTTGAACATAGGAACAAACACGTCAGATGAATGGCCAGACAGGATCTTGATCCTTTCTTCTTCCAGTTAGATGATGTACCACCTTATATATAGGAAAGCTTTTCCACATAAAAAATGTCTTCTTAGGAAGCAAAGAAATCAACTGAAGTCCTTAGCGTTTTGATATTCCTGGTAGAAATTAATATCTTATAAAAAGCTAATATCAGGAACACAAACTTATTAACCTTCACCCAATAGGGTATATGCCCTTGGAATATCATTCAAAATTTCATTTCATAAGCTATTTGGTTTCAGTAAAACAAGGAACAGAAATCACCCCTACCCTCACTGACTTTGTTTCTTTTTTTAGATTAGCTAATTTGGCCTCTTTTAGGGTATTAACTATGTTCTGCTACTTGATCCTGAGAAAGCAATGAAAAGTTAAAGTCCTGTTGTTGTAGCTTTCTCTGATTCACAGAAATGATTCAGCTGCATCAGATTTCTGGGGACAGTGCCTACACGCAGCACATTTGCATACAAAAGCAAGCTGCTTATGTGACTTAGAGCATTCCAATTTTCTTTAAGTTAAACCACTCAGTAACAATTAATTTACATTTCAACTAAGTCAAATTTCATAATTTCCCTCTAACAGGACTTCCAGTAGAATTTTACCATATCATAAAAAACATTTTCTGCAATCATTAGTGCCTTATGCTTTATGAGGTGGGGAATTCAGCAGTTTTCTTTAAGTACAGATATTTTTTCTGTATTGCTATCATCTTAAACACATAGTGACTAAATAACAACTTGTAGATTACTAGAGTAACTAATTTGAAGTTTCCATATATGGGTAACACATGGCTATTATATATTTTAATAATTTTAAGTTAAACAAAAGAAATGGAATCATTAACATTGTATGCCTTCACCAGAATCTTTTCCTCATAAATCTTATTATACAGTCACTATTATTTTCTATGACTAGCATATTTCATTTTGATCTATTTTCTCTCCCCAATACTTTTTTCAAGAATGTGCAAGACATAACATTTGCATAACATCTATATTCCTCCTCCAAATTATTTCAAGACCAAACTCCTCAGATATTACCACAATTAAACACATGTTTATATGAAATGGGAAATTAAAACAAAATGAAAACTGTTCTCCACTTGAGAGGGAAAATAATCAAGAGCCAAGATATGAACAGTATTGCTCTTTCCTGTTGAAAAGTTGAAATATGTACAATTATGTTTTATGTGAAAAACAGATTTTTAAGTAAGGAATAATGATCATTTTGTAACAGGTGGGTTTTTTTTGATGTGGATGCAAAGCAGTGTTTCCTTTCAAACATCTTGAAGAAATTATAAACAACAAAATATCAATGTACCAAAGGTGTAAGTGGATCTGTATAAATCTTCATTTTTATTTGTTCACTAAGTTTTTAGGTCAATTTTTGCTAACATTTGCCAAGCATACTTTTGAGATGACTTTAGGGGAAAGAATTGCGTTCTTAAATAATTTATTGCCTCTTTAAAGGAAAAGAGAAATTACTACTTCCTTGCTATTTCTGATTAGAATGTTGTTCTTGCATTACTTCACATTTTCCCACGCTAATGTAACTTCCCTATTTTATGTTTATCTCTAAAAAGTTTTGATATTTATACCCTGTGCAAAAGAAATATATTTCCATAGGAGAAGTACTTAATAGTTCAATCTTTTAGAGTTGATTTCTAACAAACAACTGAGAAAAACGCAAAAGAATAGTTCTGTCTTCTACAGAACAATTTGTACACTATCTGTTTTAAAGCTGGTAGATGGATTACTTTTTTCTACGTCCACTGCCTAATATGTATGGAAATGACTGGTTCAGCACACATAGCATTTATGCAAGGACACCTTAAGATTAAAATGATACTGTAAAAACACTGTTTAAGAATACCTCTTCTCTGAGCAGAGACTGTTAGGAGGACAGTTCTTTCTACCATGTTTTCTGCTGTATCTATCAGGAGAAAAGAAATCAAACAAATATCTTCTACTTCCCACTCCAAAGGCTTTTTTTTTTTTTTTTTTTTTAAAAAAAAAGTAATAACAACACATCAAAAAATCAATTGCCTTTTAACTGAAAAAGAGGGCATCTGTTTACCTAGGTGAATACACAGTTCAATGCCATTTAAAACAAGCTAACTGAAAAACTTCTACACAAAACTTCAAATGTAACCCTGTAAATTAAGTCTAATAGTTTGAAGGAAATGGAGTATTTATGCCTTAAAAGTTCCTGTGCAATTTTAATAACAGTAATTTTAACATTAATTTCAAAAGAACAGACCTGACCTCTTATAAGAGAGAATTTGAAGGAAGGTGGAACAGAAGTAGATAAATTATGAAAGAGAACTGGAAGCTTATTAGAGAGCAGTAAGATTTAAAATTTACAACTGCCCTCACTCTACGCAAGAATGGAAAGAGGGCAAGGTAGCAACTGCTTTCAGCTTGGCTGAATCTCTCCACCGATTGCAATGGGCAGAGCAGGTAGTACAAACACCTTCCTTTCCTTCCTTCGCATCACAGTGCTAAAAATTCCAGTCTAAGATACCCCCAAGCACAATCTAAACTTTACACTGCAGACAGCCAAACACCAAGTGTCATCTCTACAATCTGATCACAGCACAGAAAGAATGGGTTTTTACAGGGTAACTCCCAAACTCAGTGCTAGTCATGGAGTATATCAGCTAAAGGAAGAAGGTAACTAAGTGCACAGTGCTCCAGAAGTCACCATAGCTACCATTGCTATGGATTATTAGTTGTTATTGGGAAGCTCCTGCGTTTTGCATATTTTTATTCTAAGCTGCAGACACATAGGCCTAGAGCTGGTGAGAACTGTCTCTTCAGATCTGTCTTCTCATCCCTCAGAGAAAGCTTACTCCAGAGATTCTTCACCCCCTTGTACCCAGGATGTAGCAGCATAGCAAGTTCCATGACAAAAATGCTGAATCCTTTGATATCTTAGAAAAGTAAACTTAAAACATTTGATTACATTGATTCCATGTGCACCTATAATAAACAGCAAATCTTATTCCCTTCAAAGTTGTTCAAGTGATGTGAAAACCTTTAATTTTTCAACATCACTACAACAGTGTTATAGTACTTACTGACACTATGATACTTGTTTCTGTCTCATATGAAAGATTCAAATAGAACTACTGTTTCTAATAACACCCAGAGAATCTATGCCCCATTGATATATGGGGCATATAATCTAATCTGCCCCATTACATGCTCCATCCTTTACAACAGAAGGGCATTATCTATGTGTAGAGCATGATTAAACATGGAAAAAAAAGCTATTTCCACATTCAATGTAAAACAGTATATAACAGTATATAACTTGCAGAAGGTTAACTTTATACTCACTTTTCCTTTTGACTTTAGTATTTGTCGAAGTGCATATTCACTGGAATATTAGAAATATTTTCAACAAACAAATTAGCTCTGTACTTACAGCACGGGGTGTTTGAATTGTTCACCAGCTGCGGAAATGCAAAGATAACTGATGTTTCTGAATGGTTTTGATCTTGTTCCTCATCTCCCGTTTGGTCAGCCCAAACTACTGATTTTTGTCTTTGAATCAGCTGCTCAACCTCTGCAAATTCGGTCTCAATTACGGTATTTGTCAATCCAGCTTCTTTCAATGTCAGGTATTGTTTGCGAAGAATTGGAAGCAAAGTATTTAGTACTCTAGAAAACAAAAAGCAAAAGAAATACTGTGTCATAACTAATCCAAGGCTTACTAGAACTGCACCTATTAGGAACAGCTCTTCATTTCAGTAGCTTCGCTGCAGAGTTAATTTTTTGGAAAATACTATAACACTAAGAAGAAATATTAATGACTATTTCAATTATGTTTTTTTTCTTACAGTGTTCAAGTGCCTCAGTCCCTCCAATCCCATACAGAGAAATATAGCTCATTGTTCAACACAGAACTGGAAAATAAGTCATCTCGAGCAACTCAAAAACTATATAAAGCGAAATTGAAGTGGAAAGCTCTACAATATATTCTTTGGCTCCATTAAACAACGATGGGTGGAGGTCAGGATATAAAATATCCTGATATTAATATGATAATGATAAGTATCATATTATATATGATAATTATTTTCCCTATCTTTTTGCTAAGAAAATAATAAACCTAACCTAAGGAGAATTTTGAGCAAAATCCTGCTTCTGTTTCCACTAAGTCTAAGTTGTGCAGATATAACTTTTGGAGTCACAAATACCAAAGTCATCTTAGCCCTCCTATGAGAAAGTACTTACTTTTCTGTCTGCTTATGATGCTGCTCTTGAAGGGAGACCAGAGACACCATGTGCTTGATCTGGGTTTTCAGATCTTTAACTTCCAGGTTTAAATGACAACACTGGAGATCTTTAGAGAGTTCCTTGAGAAATTAGAAACAAAAACTTCTTAACATCAAATTGAAGGTAAGCAATTTAAACTATAAATAAGCATATTATTAGGACTTATATGGAAAAGCTAAGATAGAATTCATACATACTATAATATGGTTTTACAGTATAAAAAAATCAATTGCTTGACTTATTTATATACTTGAACATTGCTTCGTAGATTTTTTGCAGAGATGAGTGTGCTGTAATTAGCATTGAGAACCCAACAGCCACAACTATGTGTTTATGCATATTATGTCCCAAAATATGCTTGCCTTCTTTCCTACTTACTTGTTCCTATCTAGATTTCAGTGACATTGTCAGGGAAAAATCTTCCTTATATTCATTTTCCTGAAATGCTAGGATCTTGGTTGAAATGTACTAAAGCTCGATACTAAGGTACAAAAAAGTTTAGCCACCCCATTAAAATGCACATTCTGCTATGTAAGACGTGTAGGGAAACACATTACACCATAAGGTTTGAACCTGTCTTGTTTCTGGCTTAATCTTAAAGGCAGGAGAAACAACCTCTTTCCCTCTTCCTCTTGGTTTTCTTCCTGCACACACTTGGATTGCTTTCTGTCAGCGAACTCTACTCTTTGTCTAAAGCTCAATTGATTTAATTCTACTTAAAATTTAGCAGAGAATCTTACCAACTACTCTTTAGGTTCTTAAAAAAAGGGAGACTAAGAAATCTATTCCTAGAGGTCAAACATTGCATAAAGTCCATGAAACCTGCCCTTGAAGCAAAAGGCACTTTACCTTTGGAATACACCCATCTTGACCCAGGAGGCGCATTTCATTTTCAACACGATGCAACCAGTTTGTATTTTCCTCAAAGTGATTCACCTCCTCTTCTATCTTTTTCTGCATGTGCAGACGGTGTGTTTTTAGCATTGCAAGTCTATGATCCCGCTTACAAGTGGCCTGAAAGGACAAGGTTGAAGGGGAGACTTTCAAATGGCTTTCACAGACATCCTCATGACAAGCATTTTTTCCAACTTTTACATCTAATGAGACATCAAGCAGTTTAATCAGTGTATCCTGCTTTTGGGCACTGCTGAATTATCTCTCAGTATTTTCATGCTTTTTCCACAGTAGCCCTTCCAATAAAAAAATACAGTCATTTGATTCTTCTTTTAAGGGACAAGACAATTTGTTTTATGTCATAACTGTGTGAAACAGAGAAGACGAAAAATACAAGCACATACATTGAAACAACCACATTTGCCTTTAGATGCAATACAAAAATTAAGAATTTGTTGCAACTCAATCATCAATTTGAAGAAGAAATTTTTAATCTGCTTTGCTTTTCTGATGCAATATGACCTTAGAAAAAGCCTACTGAAGAATTACACATTCTGCAAAAGGAAAATCTTCTGCCACCAGGTATCAAAGTTCTCCTCAAGCTTCTCTGAAGCTTGACAGCAAAAGAAAGCACGAAGCCAGCAAAAGCCAGCTGGGTATGAGGCAGTGTCTCCACAAGGCAAAGGAGACTTTGTCATTTGAGAGAGCAACTATCACTTCGAATGTGCTTTCAACATTAGGTCACTTGGTTTCAATTGCCCCCAGAAAACACTAACTTTAGATAGAGCACTCAGTTCAGCTATGCCTGAAGCTTAGGTAGTTAAAAAAGCAAAAATACATGTTTGAAACCTATTTATTATGCACGACAAAAAATGGATGTGGAAAACCCAATATATTTTTATATAAAATGTAATCTAAACCCTTAGACTAATAGGCTGTTTTTCTTATACCTTTAAAAAACGGCCACTGCAATAAATCTACACACTTAAAAGAGCAGACAAGACTGCTTCCACTTGCCAGGAGGAAAGTCAGTTTGCAGCTCTGCTGTGTGGAGCTGAAGCCTAGATGACTCTAGCAGCTGTTCTTCCAAGACAGACAACAAAACCGAGGGCAGTATGCAGGAAGATTCAGACTGGGTTTTTTAAGATGATTTTTCAAAACTTTTGCTTCAATACACGGTGTGCTGAACACAGAACCAGCACGGCAGAGAAAGCCACAATCCGCGGGTGCTCCTGACACTTTCCAGGAAAGGGCAGATCATTATGGAAATTCCCCAGAAGAGAAGCCTGTATAACTGCATCTCCTCCGCTAGACTTGTGCTCCCCTGTAACTGGGGACACTAGGGTAAAGTTTTCAGGACCACGGAGGTGGAAAAACCCAAACGTCATTTTACAGGCTTGGTTTTCACCCGTACACAGTGCCAAACAGGTACTCGGTAGGACTGTAGGTGGTAATGACAACATTCTGCTATTTGCTGAGCCCTTGCAGCAGCTTCCCAAGAGGCATGTACTGGTCATGCACTGCAACGACAGGCCAGGGCAGGCCTGCAAGCTATATAAGTGAACCAGGGGTGACATCTAGAAGACAGGCACTCCGGGACAAGACACAGGAATTCTTCTGCTCTTTAAAAATACTTGTAAGAGCTCTCAAGTGTGCTGTGCCCCAACTGGAGCCTGTTCAATGTTGCACAGCTCCGGGCACCCACTGTGTAGGCTTATCTATACTAACCCGTTTTTTCTTTATAGCTTTAGCTCTAAGAAATTGCCTTTTAAGTGCTCTTCACAGAACATAAACACCTTCCCTTTCTGATTTGGATCATAACAAATCAGCCCCTAAAGTGCAGAACATGCCTAAAAAAAAATAAATGAACAGGATTGACAAGTAGCAAGTATTGGTACATTAGAAGCAGAGAATTTTAAGATAATATACATCAAAACTGCACAAACATTTGCTCCAAGGTGGCTAAATATTAAAACACAGGGGTAGCAAGCACACTCTTTAAAAGGAAATGATCTAGTAGTACTTCAGAATGGGTTAAATTTCACATTATGTACAACAAAAAAATCTTTGCCGCAAAGAGGAAATCATTAAAACAAACGTAGCTAGTCCAAGCTAATACATTCATCTCCCTCCTCCTCTGTTTTCAATTGAAACTCACAAACAGGGCTTGGGCAAGTACGGTTAAGACTATTTCAATTTAGCTATTGTGATTATTATAGCTAGTTACCAAGCACGAACAAGTGAACATAAAGTAAGAAATCTTTTTAAGTGAATATCTTCCTCTAAAAATTAGTCTTTCAGAAATACCCCTATGATCTTACAGTGTATTTTACAGAGAGAAACCCAGAGGCATTTAAGAAAAGAGCAAATGTCAAAAAAATACATGGAAGGACAGAAGTATTATAGTGCACAGGGGAGATGTGAGCAGTCACTCTGATAATCAAATGACTGAATTCCAAATTAAAATCCAATTTGTTCCAGCAAAATCAGTCTCAAAAGAACATTTAATTGTACCATTACAGCGACTTACTCTTTTTAATAACTAAGTCATTGTACTTATGGGACAGTGACACTTGATCCTTACTAAATCATGTAAGTTAACTAAAAATAACAGCTTGATGCAGTAGTGGCAACATTTGATATAAATGGTAAATTGCCTCAGAACAAGTCTTCATATGAAATATAATCTATAAATATCAATTTCTACATTAAAAATAAAAATAAAACTAGGTTCTGTTGCAAGCAGCTTTTTTTTTTAAGTGGCACAGGATAGGAGATGGCATTTCATAGTTTTTTATGACATTAAAAGAATTCTAGAATACGCAAGTCACTTGAAATATCTTCATTAGTGACAAGAAAAAGATATGCCTAAGAAGATGACATATTTTCACTTTGACATTTAACTAAGGACCAAGTTTAACATGAATCACTATGGGAGACCAAAAAAAAAAAAAAAAAAAAGAGACCGCTATCATACATACATATCAGAAGTCGTATCATTTTGGTCAAATACAGATTGTTACAGTGACTAAGCAAAAGTGTAGCTTCATACCTATGTAAAACACATTAATTTTAAACCAGGTTGCATTTAAATGTCAATTAAGATAAATGCTTACTTGTCTACACATTATTTTTAAGAAAAATGTGACCATTCAGTGCTGTGCAATAGTAACTATTTTTACTAGGCCCTAAAGTTCTTCCTTTAACTAAAGGACAACTAAATTTAACTATTTTGTTTCACGTGACTGTACTTAAGCAAGTCAAACTCTTACAGGTGACAGTCAAAAACCACCAGCAATCTTCCTTGTTTGACACAATATGAATGTTTTTCCTTAAAAAGTATTAGTCAGGTCACAGATTTCTCAAGATTGATAATGGCTCCAATGCCTACACCATACATATATTAAAAGCATCATGTGTTTCCCAAATCTAGTCAGATATTAAGAATAACTATGACAATCAAGACAATTTGTAAAGTTTTCCTGATTAGCAGCAATATAATAATCACTCGCCTATGCTGTGCAAAAATTAACATACCTGACAAACACTATGTTTTCTGTGTACACAGAAAATATTTGAGTGATAATCATTGTGTCCCATTTTATCTGTTTAAATGTTTAGTACTAATTATGTATACATTTTAAGCAGAAATTCATACATTTCTACAGTAAAATAAAGCCAAAAAGAACATGATATTACTGACAACTCACCTTTTCTACTTTTTCTTCAGAGCACATCAGTTGAATTTGTTCATGACATTGTTTCTGGTAATGAGTCTTTAGTGTATTTTCTTTCAGGCGCATTTCCAACTTGAGATATTCTTTTCTGATTTCTTCACGGTTTGCAAACACATTTCTAAGAATTTCTTGATACCTAGAGACAAATGATTAGAATAAAGTTGGTTTACCCTATCCCAAACAGAAGGGAAGAGTTACTAGAGGGTCTTCAAAATGAGCCAATGAATATTGGGGAATGACACTCCAGAAAGATTAACAATATTCTCTTTACCCTATGTTCATACTTTTTGATATGTACAGCATTGTTAAGGTACCTTGCCTGTGACTGATTCTTCAGATACAACTTAATGAAATGAAGGGCAAGTTAAGACAAATTGAAATAACCTTTAAGTCATCTCTTCCCCCTTCCCCCTCACAAAAAATGCAGGAAAACTGTCAAAAATAAAACGACGTAGAAATCAAAACTTTTTCCCCCCTCAAAAATGAAGTTTAAATAACCCCATGTTTATGAGCTACCCTTCTCCTCCTGAAAAAAAAAAAAAAAGCATCTTTTCCCTAGACTTTACTTTTTCCTTACAAGTTCCTCACCTTTCCCCCTCCTCAAACACACCTTTTACTTTAATATGAATCCATAGACCATCTGCATCTCTTAGAGTACCTGTATATGTGCACATGTTTCCTTTTACAGAGACTTAATTTTTTTAGATTTTATCCAGACATTGCAATAATGCAAATAAACATTGCACACAATTTCTAAATTCGATAATATCTTTTCGCCAAAAGATTAAGTGACACATAAGAGGAATATTAGCAGGCTTAAGTTTAGCTAAAGAAATTTAACAGAGATTACTTTTCCTTTAAAATTATCAAAGACTCATTGGTAAGAAAACAAATTGGTTTGCAATGACAGATAATACTGTCAGATATATTACAGATATGCTTATTTTGGATGGAATCATGTTGTGCACTATTGAATTAATGTTTCTGTTTTGTTAGGCAATCCTGTAGGAGGAGGAATGGAATAAGGACTTGTTCTCTAAGAAGTACTTCAGATGGAAAAAATGCATACAAAGGGCCAAAAAATAGTTAAATGAATCAACCTATATTTCTGGAATAATTTCCAGAAATATATGTGCCATGAAATATTCAAGAAGAGATCCAAAAGGCGACTTTCAGACATAAACTTAATGTTCTTAGAGAACAGTGCCATTAGCATCAGATTCATACACCAGATGTCACAGTTTGTTCAAGGCCCATGACATCAGAAGATAGGCAGGCACACTACCAAGAATTAAAAAAGAATGAGAAGTATAAAAAAAAAAAAAAGATAGAAACTAAGCAGGCCACAGATGTAAATGAAATCCTTTGTGAAATGCTTTTTTGCCCTTCTCAGCCCTCACAAAAAGGATACTGTTAAAGAGATACCTGCCAGCAGTTGCAGCAGCTGCTGGTAGTTACAAAAACTGAATTCTATCTACCTACAAAAATAACCTTTTAAGTGGCTTTGCTGAAAGCTAGTATTCTTGTGATTTTCCTCAAAAAGAGGGCAGTACAAACAATTAAAACTGTTAGCAGAAACAGCATTAGAATCTAGGGAATATATTTTATTTTTACATGATGCAATAAAGAGTCAGTTTTATTTGGTAACGTGTTCCTGGGAGCATTAAAACAGAGCGTATAAGTATTTCCCTCTCCTTCCCCAAACACCAGACCAATTTTAAAAGTCTAAAGTCCTTTCTTAATATTATAATTAAAACTACTAGTAAGATTCTCCTAGGATATTGTTGTATTTCTTGCGGTATGAAGATAGTCTTCCTATCCAAAAATAATTGTTTCTATTGCTCATTTCAGGTCTGTATTTCCAAGTTCAGCTAGATGGAATTCTAGGAAAAATTGTCCTATAGACAGATCTATTAGCAAGCTTTTTCTGACATTATGTTCATTTTCCCTCCCTCTTAATTACAAATCTAATATAACAAATCCCAAATATAACATTAGCTATACTGTACATCTACTATTCAATTTCCAGTTGTAGAATACTGCTTAGTCTACATATAGATCAGATGTTTATCTACTTAGGATTTTTCACTTTTTTTTTTCTCCCCCTCATTTGATTATCCTCTGGCAGTTACACCTCATCACTAAACTTGAACCAGTTTGTCAGTGTTCTTCCTGAAAACACCTTAGTGAATGATCCTGTCCCAGCTCTGTGCTCCCTCAGACATCAACAAGAGTTGCACATACACTCTCTCATCTTTATCAAGTAGGACACCACTGTAACTTGTAACTTTACTCTTTAGCTTTAAAAAGCTCTCAAAAAAAAAAAAAGCTTTCAGATAAGGGTTTTTCCCATAATACAAGGATAACAGGGAAAATTAAGACACAAGAAGTCAAAGTGACTCAAAATCGCTTTACAGTGAAATATGAAAAAAACCTAAAATATCAGCTGCAAATAGGATAAATTAAGACTTCTCATTTTAGCTCTTCTATAAACACATTATGATATAGTACCAAAATTAAAGACTTCCCCCAGGTTTTGTCAGACTAATAGATTCTTAACAGAGAGTAGCTAGAGATGTCAGACCTTCACCATTGATCTCAACTGTGGTGTCAAAGTGAATCACATTAGCTTCTCACCAAACCGAGTACGTGATTACTCGGACAGTTTTACTGTATAATTTGCCTAGAAGGTTGATACTAAGATACTTCCTCACATACACACTATTTCAGTATAAATCCATCATCTGAAAAGAATCAGTAATTATGCAACGTCATATCTATTCCAAATAAGACAATATTAATGATGAAGCTAATATGGAAAATAAAGTAAATGTATTCTATAAATTATGCAAACTCTGGTTTTCAAGACGCAAATGTGATCGGTTCACCTTTTTATTTCCTCTTGCTCTTTTACTGCTGAGCTACGATTTTCAGGAATGGCTGCTTGCTTTTCTTCATATTCTCTCAGTTTCTCCTTCAACATCATGATCTTGAAGAAAAAAAAAAAGTACTTGTCAGCTGGAGCATAAGTTTGGCTTTTGCCAACCTACTTTTAAACCATAATTCTGTGCTTCAACTACATTCCTTTTTAAAATCTATACAAGAAAATTGAGAGCACTTGACTTAAGGGCTCAGTTAAAGTTTTTTTTTTTTTTTTTTTTTTTTTTTTTAAAAACTCAGAGCAAAAAAAATATTGACATACCTCTTTCTTTTGATCATTGCAAATTTTAACATACTGGCTTATGTGGCTGTCCAAACTCACAACATTGCTTTTCAACTGTTGGAGAATAGAAAGAAGTTGAAATTTAAAAAGCTTCCTTCATTTTTTCTTGGATAATACTGCAATTAAGTACTGCTTAGTTACCTACGTACTATATAATAAGAAAAGAGATGAAAATAGCAATTTTCACAACAAAAAGTTTTCTTTGCGTTTGTATTAATCTACTGCAAATAAAATAATAACTCATTACACTTACGCACACAAAGAAATTCTACATTTTAACTAGTTTTATCATGTAAAACAAGCTTTGTAGAACTCATTATAAAAAGGTATTTTTAATTAAAAATATGCAAATGGAAACTATAGCCAATCCAATACTATGCAAAAGAATTAGAATGCAATTAGCCCAGCAGCACCGCATTTGTCAGTAAGGTAGTTGAGCTTATTCACTCCAAACAAGAACTACCTGTAACAAACCTAGTACAGCTGTTCAGACATTGGTAATATGTTGCCCAAAGATGTCTTGGGAAGTATAACCTTAAGCACCTGAGGCTGAATTACATGAGCTAAGAGATTAACAGCTCAAAATTTGAAGCTCACAGAAACAAACTCAATCTGCAGGGTAGCCTTTTAAGACATAGTCCCACTAATGCTCCTTCCTCGATGAAATATTACTAATATTATACATGAAAATAATTAAAAGAGTAATAGCTCATTATCTTAGTACTATAATCGTATACATAAATAAATATAAAAATACTCACAGAAGACTTAATATCCTTTGCTCGGTTTGCATACCTAAGAGTATTGTACGTATCATCGTAGAACAGAGAGGATGGACTAACCGCAGCTATCATTATTGTTCGACAATTTCCTCCCAGCGAATCTTTCAGTAAACGAGTAAGTTTGCTGTTTCGATAAGGAATATGCTGGTTCTTGCTCTGAAGAGAATTATACACATTTTTCTATTACATAACTGCAGTTTAAATATTGACCTGCTTAAATTATCTGCTTACCGTTTCAACAATATCATAAAGCACAACACTCAGAATTCTTCATTTAAGTAATATTCCTCATAATTAAACATAGATCTCAAACCGTCTCCTTTATATAATCTCTCAGAACCATTGTATATATTTACAGCACATATGTTACTCAAGTTATTTTTCAAGCTCTGGAACATTAACAACTTATTTTGTTACGTGGAGAACCAACAGAATAGAGCAGACTAAGTTATTTTCAGTTTATTGAGTCATAAAATAATTGAGGTTGGAAGGAACTCTGGAGAAGGGCTAATACTCCCCGCCTCCCTGCGCGGAGTCGGCCGCAAATCAGGGTCAGCCAGAGCAGGGTACCTAGAACTCTGTCCAGGTTTTCAGCACTCTCCCCCAAGTCAGTTGTCACACACACCATCTGCCCGATTTGACTCTTTGCATAGCTACAAAAGTGTTAGTTAATGCCAGCACAGAGGCAAAATTAAGTAGCTGAAGGCATGAAAAGGGCAGGATCATGACTTAGACTGGATTTAAGTACAACCTCAAGCTAAGGAGGTAGTATTTCGAGCGAGGCAATTTCACAATACACTGTTGCCAAAAAAGACACTTTATTCTGCTCCTTTGTGCCTCTCCCTATCAGTCCTCACATTTATGTCTTCTGGCCAACAATGAACTCAGCAGGAAAGTTCCCATGAAACATCTTCATAAACTTAAAAATCTTTTTGTATGCAAAACCAAGTCATATTTTTGGGAGCTACTTCAGATTAAAGGGGGAAAAAAAGCTTTCCTTAATTCATCTAAGCAAATATTTCAGTAAAGAAAATATTAGCTGGGGAAGAAGGAACAGAGGCAGGCTTTTTTTAGCAAGATTTTGTAGTGTCCAGATGCCCCATCCTTTCCATGCCTCTCTCTCCATCTCTCTAGCAATAATACACCCAACTATTACTAGATTTTTTTTTCCTGAAAATGAAAACATGATGCTCTGATTCTTGCTTTCTTGGCCTTTAAGACAACAATGAGCAGCAATTGGAACCCATAAGAAAAATATTTTAGCATCTACTTTAAATATATTCATTTTAATTCAGTTGAGCTCTTTAAGGACATCTTGATATATTTGATTGGATTTCTTTTTTTTTTTTTTCATACTCAACACTGATGAAACAGTGATGATGACTAAGGAATTATTTCTTGAATACAATAGTTCAAAAATGTTCTACCTAGCTTGGTAGGAAGTTTAGCTTATAGTCAAAATGAGCTATATAAGCTAAAAGAGACAAGAATATGAGAATCGCACTAGCATTCCCTAGATAACTGAAGAAAGAAATTAATAGCTCTCCTAGCTGACAAAGGAAAAAAGCACACAGTAAAGGTCATAAATGAGATTCAATGATGGGACAAGTTTGGACATAATACAAGGGAGAGATGACAACACTAGAAAGAAGAATATGCCTTAGTGACAGGTGAGAAAATTAACAGTAGTTTTTCAAATGTACGTTAGGGAACAAATCTTGACTTGAAAAGGACAAGTAGCAGCTTGCAGTAATTAAGTATTTAAAAAGACAAAAATGAATAACTGCAGGAGAAGCAGAAAAGCATTCTTTTCTCTCACACTGTGGACTGTGCAATGCATGATGAGACAGATGAAGTTTATAAACTCTATCCTGAATGAGAAAAGAACAGAAAAGCCCTTTCTAAAATGCTTTCAGGATTCATATCTGGCTTTTTTCCCTTTGATCTCTGCAATGCTTTTTGGCTATCTCAATTGAAAGCAATCATCCATACACAACATAAAGCTCTCTTCAAACAAATTTTTAAAAAAGATGCTTTGAAATTATATACCAATTCATATGGAACATATGCAACACCTGATTTACATAACAGACATTAAATTAGTAACAGATATTAAGATAAAGAAAATTCGAACAAGAGGGCTAAGGACAAAGAGCTCTATTTTCATTACTAACAATCAGGTAAAATACTGTATGAAAGAAATACAATGGCAAACTTTATGAGTGCAACAGAAGTTCATTTCTAGATTAGAGTTTGATCTAGAAGAATGGACTATTTGTCCCAAGTAGTCCTAAAATACTTGCCACAATTTTCAAGTACAATGTCCTGCAATTTACAGTATTATTACACTATTCCATACTATTACACTATTCCATACTATTTTACACTACTAGTATAAAAATATTACTAACCGCAAAATACTGATTTACCCTATTAGTACTTCAAATGACAACTAATGTAAAGATGAACCCATGAAGATTTGTATGTAGTATCTTGCGCATTCTTCTTCTCATGTTCTTATTTTATGTTCTTGTATGTCAAAAACAAACTGGACCGTAACTAAAACCTCAGCTTTTTTCCTCTCACACTAAACTTTTGCCTTACGGCCGTTTTGCTCAGAACAATCACTTGTTTGCAGATCAGAGAAAGCCAAAACTCCTGATCCTACCTACCTATAGCCACATATTGAGTCACAAAAGGAGAAATTTCAAGGGTAAGTCGTAAGTAGGACAAAGTGATACCTTCTTCTACCCATACGTTATGCAGAAGTATCAGTTTAAACGAAGTTAATCTGCTTTAAATCTGTGAAACACAGTATATAACAAAAGTAAAGTCATGTAGAGCCATGAGAACCACAGGTTATAGAAAGTAACCAGGTCCCCAGTTGTGCTACACTTCCATCACCCTAATAAAAATTATTTCTGTAATTCACAGATCCCGGATGCAAGTCTTTCTTTTGAAAGAAAGCTTCCAGAGCTTTTCATTTCTTTCCAGAATCAAAAGACTGCTAGGAAAAGGTGTGCCATGAATCTGACACATCAGATTTACACAATTCATATGAAACAATCAGATAAAACCCCAACAGAAATGCATTCACCAAATTCTCACCAGTGAAACTGGTGAGAGATGCGAGTGTAAGGAAGGTAGTTCTTTACAGAGTAGCTAGCTAACTTCAGGAGCTTGTTGCCTTGGCAGATTGTACACAGACAGCGGAAACAAGTTCAAAAGCAGGATTAAAAAATTTCTTCTCTGACAAGTCCATAGATGGATACCAAGAAACTAGGTGGGATTATACCCTTAAACATCTCTTACAGAAGATCTTCAGATGCCAGGAATAATACGAAATGAACAGACTTCAAAGTGACCAGGATTGTAAGCCTTCTTTATTCAAACGGGCAGAAATAGGAAATTGGGTTTGGCAAACAATTACCTGACCCAACAGGCCATCTTAAAATGCCGACAGTAAAATTGTTGATTGCAAATGCCATTTGTCAGAAATTATTTAACGGTGTATAGTTTTCATATGCATAGGTGTCCTACAAATTCCTCCTCTTAAGATTAGAGGCAACACAGCTTCTGACAAGTCTTTTGTGTTCTTGTTGCTTCTTGCTTTTTATTTATGAAGACCTCTCTAGATATGCCTGATTTTGGAAAAGGTGGCAGTGGGGATAAAGTAGTTGCATTCATCTTTGATACAATTCTGAAATAGCTGCACACTTTTTGAGAGCCATTTCCCAAGAAGATTCATTCAGCTACCTTTGAGAAAACGGTGGCAACACATAAGAATAAGTGATTATGTGAAAAATGCCAACAAGGCAAAGTGAAAAATACTAAGGAATTCCTCTTATTCAAGGGAAAAATCTCCTGGACTTCAGGCTTTAACATGGCTATATTTCAGAAGAGAATAGATAGGTAATATATACCCCAACATTGTCCTAAAAAATACTTAATATTCTTGAAGCAAAACAGTGAACAGTAGCAGAGTACATAAAACTGAAGAACAAAATCCTTCTAATTATAACCATATGTATATAACTTATGAACTGCAGGACAAAAACCAAACTTTCCTCTATGAACACTCTATCACAGGCAGATGTCAGAGTTCTTCAAAGTATTCAAAGCCTCAGTAACTTTTTTCTTTCCTAAGTACAAACAACCCAAATTGAGACACTTTTTTCCAACATTTTTTACACAAGAGACCTACTAGCACTAACTTAGCTAGCTAGGTAAATTTTTATTTAAAGCAGTCAAAGACACGCTGGCCATGAGACCAAAATCAGCAGAGACGAAATTCAAAAGGATCATTAATGTTTCAATTGCAAGTGCATGTTACTTTCAGCACCTGCGCTACTGTAGCAAACATTAAGGTACATCAGATGGTTCAACAATAAAGAATTTAAGCCACAGCTTTCACCATGAAAGTGGACAGAGGCTTTGTAATTTTAAAGAGAAAACCTGATAAACATTTTCTAATGTTTATCACTATTATGTTAATGTATCCATAAGGATATCCCCAGAATATATTCTGAAGATATTTTAAGAGACAAGTTATAAGAAATAGCACCACATTTAATATTTACTGTTCCAAAAAAAAAAAAAAAAAAAAAAAAACCACACATTGAAAATGATTACACAGTGGAGAGTGCATGGGAAAACAACACATACCTTTGGATCTGCTAAAGCATTAATGACGTTTCCAAGAGCTAGCAAGGAGCGGTTAATATTTGTTCCTTCTCTGAAACGAGGCCCCTTGGCATTTGTAGCGCTGGCACGTTCAGATCCTGCCAGATCAATAAGCGACATTTTCGCAATGCGAACGTTTTGACTTATACTAGCTGTTTTATCTTGCTGTCTTAAGTAAATCTGCAAGCCAAAAAAAAAAAAAAAAAAGAAGAGAGAGAGAGAGAGAGAATTAGAAATAACCACCAACCAACCTCTTCTTATTCTAAGCAAGAGGTTAAGCTTGCCATATCAAAATTGTTGGAACCTAAGCATTAAATACGCATTTCAGTGATGATGGCCAAAAAAAATGTACAAGAACATTTCTCACACGTACCTCTTGCATTCACCTGCTTCAAAAATTATTTGGGATGTAAAGTATATTGTGCTACTATGGTTTTGAGTGCAAAAGGTTTTTGTTTTTTTTTTTTTTTTATAGATATCATTAACAGTATGCCTTATATATATATAAAATATAAGAATTTAAGATAGTCATAGGAGAAGGTTGGACTTTTCGCAATTCATTATCAGCAGCTGCTATTGGTAGAGCACACCACTTGTTTATTCCTGTGATATCCCATACTATGCCAGAGTCTGCTAGAAAGCAGTCACCATTTGTTTTCATTCGTTCTTTCTTTCCTAAAGTTACAGGGTACAGAAGATCTAGGAGGAAAAAAACTTTTCTGGTTCCTTCTGACAGTGAAGATACCTTAAGCCAGCTCTGAGGAAGCAGGCAACACAATCACAGAATCAGTATGAATTAGTTATCCTTACTTAGCACTTACATTTTAAAGACTCTGTTTGCATCTCCCCTTCATTCTGTTGAGCATATTGCCACTTGCAAGGCTAAGTGTTTCTGACAGAATCAGGAAACAGTTTTCGTACTAGTAAGGTAGTCTACAAGAAGTCTTCACAAAGCACAATACAAAAAGATTAACAATATTGTGCCAGTTAATGAAAATAAGAACCTTATAAGACACCAAAAAATATTTCTCTATCAAATGAGTCAAGAAAATCCTCTTAAACTATTTCTAGTGAAGCCTGCATGCCAAGTGTAAAAAACAAAGTCCACCTGTGTTCCCTGCATTCACCTTAGTACAGCAACTATCTCAAGCTAGTAGAACTCTGTCACAGCACAGTAACAACCATAACTAAAATAAGGAAAGATGGTGTTACAGTCAGACTATTTTGTATGACCCAAGCTTCTATAAGAAGTTCAAAAGATACAGGAAGTGCCCCCAAAGGGGAATCTTTTCTATTTCTTTACTCATCAGCAGAACACTTAACAGAACAGAGCAGCAATTCAGAATTTTACTTTCAGATCCAGTAATTGCCTGATGTACATAGAGACTTCAAATCTAAGACAGATGGTACAATGAGGCAAAACTTGCAACTCTAATATTGCTCAAAATATCTGGGCTGGGTAAGACTTTGCTGCTTCCTGAGTCACTTTAGAGTAAGGGAAAAATGTAGGAAGAGACCCCACCCTCCAAAAACAGATAAACTAAAACCTGACGCAGAGCAAAGCAAGGAACCGACACAGCTGTAGGGAACTCTACTCACTTGTATCTGTGGAAGCAAAGAGGCAGTAAGGGATAAGTAGCTAAGACATTTTTTGCAATGTTAGAGATACACAAGTTATGTAAATAGGTGGCTTGTGAACTGACATATGCAATTACCTGTAATATTGTGCACTTCACATTTATTTCTTACAGATGCCAACAGTCTTTAGAAGTTCCCCAAATAGAAAAAATACCTACAACCCTACTTTTCCAAACTGCATGGTTAAACGTTTGCATAGTTTAAACCATTTCAACTGTTAAAATATTAGCAGATTCTGTAGTCTTATGAACGATATTCTATAAATACGGGTGGGTATATTGGTATGCGTGCGTATATTGGTACCCACCATTACCTAATAATAGCAAGCAAATACAAAAATACCATGAGCAGAAGCAAAAAAGTCTGAAACGAAAAGAAAAAGCTAAACCTGACTGAAGATGAGGACAGAGGCATATACATTTAGCTCAGATTGCAAAGTAATTCACATTACTTAGACATGCTGCTACTAAGTCGTGTCTTATAAGAAGTCAACTCGTCTCAAACCAAATAGTAGTAGTAATAAGTAACATACTAATATTTACTACATTCTTAACTCTCCCAGGAATCTGCTAAATTTCAACTGGTCCAATGAATTGCAAATGAATTATTAAATTCATACATGGCACTTAAATATATCTAATAGCAAACATTTACTTACACATACTTTCTTATAAACAACAACTCCCTCTCTCCCCAAAATAAGTTAAAGAGTAAAAATGGCAGAAACATTCTTCATTTAAAGTAGCAGTATTCAAAGGCTTCCCTGACTTTCCTGTGACAACACATCATATTAGTAAGCATTTATATAGGTCAGAGTCAAGAAAAACATTTTTTTTCCTCATAGAAGAAATCTTGACTCTTAGTGATAATTTATGCACTTAACAGAAAAACTCATTTAAGAGAAAGCAATTAAATATTTTGATTGACAGATAAACACCCAGTCAGGATTACATCATTGCAAGGACTAAAACAATTAGGCATATTTCAGAGAATGCCAAAGAAAATTTTGTCTAACTACAGTAATCTGCTGACAGATTCTTCAACCAGAATCAACCTGACAGCATAAATTAGCTGTGTATTAGAGAAGACTATTGAGTACAAAGCAAAATATGCTTCTTTGAGCAGTGACATGCCAAAACCTAATCTTTACAATGAAAAGTCTTTTCCTTCCTAAGGAAGTTGTGGTATCAAATCATTTGTCCATGGTCATCAAGTTCAGCTAGGCATGCCATTTAACTGCAGCTGCACACGAAGGGTGGCTAAGGACAGCTCACTTCATGCAACCAGTTCTTCTCTGCTGGGCACTAGAGAAGTGGCACAGTGAAGCCAAGAACCCTATAGAGATTAATCCAGGAAGGATGAAACTATTAACATCAGTTATCTCAAGCTCAAAGATAAAAATCACTTAAGTAGTTTTAGAATTCTATGTTGAACAACAATGATGTGTCTTAATTGGGTAAACTTGTATCTACGCAGCAGGAGGGAATCACCAAAAGTTCAGTATATCACCAAGTTGTATAAGCAACTTCTTTCTGCTTTTTCAAGTCAGATGCTTTAATTGTATTTTGCAAACATTCAAAGGATTGCTATTGCTACTTTCTAATATATTAGTCATTCAAAGAATGAAATCAGTTTAATGCACATTTTCATATATTAAAAAAAGTTCCTTTCCAAGCATAATCTGAAGGACATGTCAAAAACAAAACATACCAGTTTGGTTTAGTTCAAAACACTGCAAATAAGCTGCTTCCTGAATATATAACGCAAGATATTTGCTATTCATATGATGTCAATACAACAAAACCCTCAGTTTGTTTTTATTTACAATCACTAGGAAGGAAACAACACTTTCACCTCTAAGTATTCATATGTGGTTTGTTTTTGCTCTCTGTACTCTGGAGATAGTTAGAACAGTGTAAATATAACCTCATTCATCATTTCAAATTAAAAAATATGCTAATGAAAAATTTGGTGACACATTCAACTAAAATAGCCATAAATTTTTTTTTCAGTGTATTTTATTTAGTGGTTAAACAACTTCCTCGTAAGTAAATATATTTTACACTAAGATCCGTTTGCAAGATTAAATATATAACACAGGCTGAAGATGATAAACTCTTGAGCATCCCATTTATCCCACGGCACATATATATTTTTGTGTCTATCCCATTTAATTGCTTCACACTTTCATGAACCAATCATGAGAGCCAAACCTGCCAGGTAAAGCAACCCAGAGCTTTCTGCTGCCACGATGAGGATGATGAGTTAGACAGTTCAGGAAGGGAACGGTGATGATTTCTTTTGCCTCCCTTTCTTGTGCTGATCTATTAAATACTTAATTTACAGTCATATGATTATTGTCTAGGTCAAAAGATTAACTTGGGGTAAAATTACTAAGCATTGCCTATGTCTGTGAATAGAGTTAGTAACTGTCAAACAGAAGTAACTGAGCTGTATTTTCTATTTTTTAAAAAATATTTTGCAATTCAAAATAGCAACATATAAATAACAAATAGTGTGCTTGCAGTATGCAAATAGATAATGAAATTTTAGATAACAGAACCCATTTTTACTTTTTTTTTGTTTTGTTTTTTAATACCAAAGGCTGCATTTAATGGAAATCAGAAAGATACAGCGATTGTTTGTAAACAGCAATAATTTCTGGAGAAGTCTCAAATTTCAGATTTTTTACAGTGCATTTTAACACTGATCATGCCCAAAAATTAACAAATCACTTAAGCATGAAAATTCAGCCTTAATCAGAATAAGCACACTGGCAAAGTACCACTTGAGGTACTCTGTTTACATCTAGATGTGCAACTGTAGCCCATAAAACATTTTTCCTAGAAAATTGTTGAATGACACGTAAAACAAAAGGAGCTTTTGGTTTATAGAAGTACATGCTACATTCAAAACTATAATTTCATAGAACAAGATCTTTCATTTGAGGAATACTGTCTCATACTGGGAAAAAAACACAATCTCAGAAAGCTGGAAAGACTTTCACTGTCACAAACGCAATCGGTCACAATAATATAAATATATAAAATAATATAAATAGAATATAAAATAATATAAAGCAATAATATAAAAAGAACAATTACTTCCCATCAAATAAAAATCAGAGACAAAAAAAAATGAAAAAGAACATCCATCATCTGACAGCATCCAAGATTAGACATCTAAAACTCACAAAAGTGACCACATCTGCTATTGTCATTTTACCTGAAATACAGCATGGGACCGGGAAGAAGAGGCATTTACATCCGTGGGATGTTGAGTTCGATTTTTATTCCCATAATCCAGCATTTGAAGGATTTCCTCTGCAGATTTAGGCTTTATGGTTGGAGGAAGGAGGAAATAAAAGAAAAAAGTATTTATCTTAAGTATTCATTAAATAGAGCAGATTGCATACTGATTCCAAAATACATAAGGAAGAAAGCTTCTATATTGGAATGGAGGCACTTTAAACAAGCTTAGTGAAAAGACAAGAAGGTCCAAGGAGAAAGAACTTGAAGGCACAACCTCACAAAAAAAAAAAAAAAAAAGCACCCACCCGATGCATCTTCCACAAAGGTTCTCCTCCACAGTTCAAAATGTCTTTTTTGGTATGAAGCATTATAGTATTTACACTGGATGCAATTACAAGCACAGTGCGCTTTAAACAATGCCCTACTTTTTTACCCCACAAGACCCAGGCTTTGCAAAGTATTGTGTTCAAAGACTGAACCAAAATGCTGGTTGTAGAATCATTATGTCTTGCGCCCAAAAGTTGAAAGCTACATAGCATAAAACATGTACTAGGAGGCTGCAAGAAAGTCAAGTTCTTGAAAGACCATGGTTTCTGGATTTGAAAACTGAATTTTTCCACCAACTTGGCCATAAAATTGCTATGCTAGCCTCGAAAATTCACTTTAAAGGAAGCTTTCCAAGTACAACTATCTAAAAAACTTAGAATTAACTGAGATGGAGGTAAGAGATCTGCAAAGGTATTGAACTCACTGGAACTGCAGGCAGATTTCCTAAGAATCCCTAAGATGTATTAGTCAAAAAGTTCATTTTCCAAATCCTGAAGACAAGTATCAAATCAACAGTTCCCTTTGGTTAAAAGGGCTGGATACTTTTATAAATATGCACATTTAAATAGGAAAGTTTTTTTACTATTTCCTTCTGAATAATTAATGCATTAAGCTTCTAAGTTACTTAAATACTGGTAATTACTTCCACAAAAAAAAAAAAAAAAAAAAGACTACTAGAAAATTATTATTTGCTATACAAAGTCTGTTTCCATACCTGGTGCAACGTTAGCCCTTGAACTACCACCCCTTTCTGAGCATCTTCACGAACAGCCAGAGGTCCCGAGTTTACCAGCAGATCACGAATCTGTTCATTGTAGACCTTCAAAAACAAAGTCACAATCCTAAGAAAAATATTTTACTACACTCGACAGGATAAACTTAACCAAACACAAATCATTATACTTTTAGACTTAAGTTAAGATAAAGTAAAAAAATTACTTCTGTATAATTTTGGCCAAATAGGTTTCCTTCACTGATTTTGAGAAAATATTCTCTTTATTCACGGTGCATATACATTTTGGGCATTGAAATTAGAGTCATTATTTCTAATAAATACAAGCAGTTAATTTCTGGAGTGAGGGTGAATATTAATTTTCTTTTACTAGACTTCACTATACATACTATGGTAAAGTTTCTTAATCCAGATACACTTCTGCTTATGTTTTTTAACTACTATATTTTATTTCTGGACTTGAAATAGCATATGGTAAAATATCTCTTTTCCTCATCCCTCTTTCTCATCACTTCCTATAGTAGTTGCTCTTACACTACAACTTACTAGGAGTTACTTAGTTTTCTTAATAGAATGTTAACTATAATTTATTTTTGCTACTTCTGTATGACAGCAACACATTTGCATACAAAAGCAGAACTTTGATACAAAAATATAAAGGAAAAGAAGAAAGGCAGATAAAGAATGAAAGGAATATTTGTAGACAACTAACCTTGGGCATAACAGTTCATCTCTTGCTTTTCAAATTTAAAATGCAATTTTACTAACATGAAATCTTGAAAAAATAAGTTTAATTTAAAAGGAAGCAGATATAGAATTGGGGAATTTCAGAATATTTACATGCTTTTGTTGCTAAGGCCCAAAATAGGATATTTCTTTATACCCACTAACAGATATAACTGATTAGGAGGTAGGATTAACTGATTAACAAAACACGATTGTTTAATAATAATAAAAAAAGAGATTATCTTTCTGGAGCACCCTACTGTAAGTTAGTAACAGGTGTCTATAAACAACACTAAACTTGCAGAGCACAGTTCTGTTCCTTTCAAGCACACTTTTTGTAAAAAGTCCCAGAATAGGTGACTGGGGGAGAGAGGGAAAGAAATCTTGCTTCTGCTTATAAGAATATGTTTTCATGAAAAGCAAACAAACAAAAGTCCACACTAAATGCAGAAACTGGCTTACCTCTAAATAAGAAACAGCAATATTACATATTTTATCTTCTTTTATTTGATCCATGCAGTTATAAAGTGCCATCATGGTTAAGTACATCACTCCAGGATCCTGAGGGGAGCCTAACATTGTATGAGTCTTTCCAGCTCCTGTTGCACCATATGCAAGCACTGTTTTCATTAAAAAACAAGAACATATGCCAATAAGCCAATCAGGAATACAAAATTCAAAAACCAACATTCACATACCTCTATCACATTTCATAGCTGCTTCATAAGACGATGAAGTTTCTTAATGCTTTTTCCCTTTAATACCATAATCAGAAAGCTATTCCAGAATCATCTTTATGCTCAAATTTCCAGTTTAAAACTCATTAAATTCACACAAAAAGAAAGAATTCTTCCATATTCTCATAATCCTAAACTTTTTTTTTTTTTTTTTGCAGGCAGGTATTGCATTTCCTCAGCATATTCCACGTGCAAATTAAACAATTAGCTCTTAAAGAGTGAAGCTCATAAAAAAGAGGTTACCACAATTCATGCAAAAACACTTCTAGTTGAATAATTTCTTAAGCATTTGTATCAACTATACACTGTATTTCTGATAAAGTTATACAGTGTATCTTAACCAAGAATTCATTTTCAAAATGGAATATAGCTATTCAATTTTGTATAGAATATAACAGAAAAAAGTCAGCCTCCTCTCTGGATACATTAAGATATTCTATTTAAATGCCAGTCTTTCAAAGGGAAAAAAAGATAAAGAAATAGAGAAGGAAAAAAAGAAATTACCTGTGCAGTTATATCCATTTAAAAAGCCATCTAGGACACTTTTGGTAGTATGTTCAAAAACTTCTAACTGAGATGAACTTTCAGCAAAAACTGCATCAAACACAAACTTAAGGTCTTTCTTTTTTCTTTTATTGATATCCCTGTGGGCTAGTCTTTTTCCGTGAAAGAAACTGACTTCCTCCTCCTTCGGATCAAAGACCAATAGATTCTGGTCTACAACATGAACCACTTTGCTAAAGTTGCCATCTCTTTCCTTCTGGGACTCTGGACGGACACGGACCACCACCTTCACGTGACTACAGAGATCCTCCTCTTTAGCTGCAGACATAATGGTCGTCCCGGTCTCCCTCTCTTTGCTTCCAAGAATTTCTCAACCATGCAGCTGAATCTTTCCTGGAAGGAGGAAAAAAACAGAAGTGAGAGAACCTTATACATAACTCATAGCCGTCCAATTAGCTCTCTAGCTTCTTGGGCCTATGCTGTACCTGTCCAGAGTTCCTTACTTAGCACTACAGACTGTAGCAATTTTCATGTAATTTGGTAAAGCAGTTGGCAAAAAAGTTGCCGTATTTCACTGCAGAAGTAAGAGGAGGCTAGAGAAAGAACAGGAGCCATTCCCCAGGAAGACTATTTCTCCAGCTTAATAAAATATTTAAAGCTTTAAACTTTAAAGCTTTAAAGAGCTTAAAGACCATTCCTCTGGCTTTTAAAGTGACCATATTAAATAAAATAAATAAAATAAAACTATAAAGTTTTCTTCAGAATCATTTTGCACGTTACCTGCCAGCCTTCTGCTGACCTAGCCTAACGCTTTCCCTTTCCCTCACTAAAAACATGAACACGTTGTAGAAAAACTCACTGCTTTCTCTAGCACACCCATTCCATCCTTGCTGCACGTCGGTTTAAAAGGGGAGAGCTAACGTGGGAAGGTTAGAGGCCGCACGGCTTGCGGGGGACACCGAGCCCAGCCCAGGAGGGGAGGCCTAAGAGGAGCTTCCCCTTAACGGGCCCTTCCGACTCCCACCGGGGCGGGGGCTGCCCGGCTAGCGGAGCGCCCAAGGCCCGTCGCGCCGCACCCAAACTAAGGGGGGACAAACGCGCCCCCTCACACAACCCCTACCCGGTCCCGGTGCCGGTCCTGCCCGGGACACGCACTCAGGCCCCGCTCGGCTCCCACCTCTCCCTGGCACGCGCCGCGGGCGGCTTGCAACGGCGGAGGAAAAAAATAACGGCCGCCGCCAACGGCCGCCGCCAAATTCAAACGCCGGCCGCCCGCCTCCTGATTGGCTGGCGGCGTCGTGACGCCGGCGGCGCGACAGCGCGACGGCAAGTGCGCGCGCGCGTGTGTGGTAGTGGGGCGGGGGGACGGTGACCGTTATTAACGGCCGTTGGCCCCGCGCGCGCGGAGGTAGAGCTGCCGTTACGGGCGAGGCGCGTCCGTTAGGGCGGGTTGGGGGTTGGTGGGCGCCGGGCTGAGGCCGCGGTTCTGCCGCGGGCGCCTTGGGGTACGCGGGGCGGCGCGGGGGGCATCGCCGCGTCCGTCCGCCCGCCTGGCGGGGCCTGTGGGGCGGGGAGCCCGCGGGGGAGGCCGCTCCGCACCTGATGTGGGGCGATGGACGGTGCGCGTGAAGGGCTAAAACCGCCCGGGTTAAAAAACTCTCTCCGGAGGTTTGTGGTGTCCCCACGAACTCGCGGGCGCGTAGAGTATCCCGCGTTATCCTGTTTCTGCCCCTTATTCCTCCGGCGATCCCTGCAGAGAGGCTGTGGTTCCTTGCAGGGGCTGCCCCGTCACGGCGGGAACGCGGCCCGTGCCGTGAAACTGCGAGGGAAGGGAAAGGCTTGGGGAGCCGGGCAGAAATGGTGACTCGGCACTTCGCTGGCGGGAGAGGCAAGAGCCGCGGCTAGCCGAATCCGGGCGAAACGCCAACAAACCCGGCAGGTAAATAACGTTAGGCAGCCGCTAATGTTTTTAAATGTAGCGCGGCATATTTTCAAGTAGCTGTTGTATTCAAGTTTGTAACTTTGCTGTGTGGCAAGAGTATGAAAGGTAGTATTATTCTAGACTTTTGCTTCATAAAGAAATAGAGTAAATATGTTAATATTATTATTATTAGTATTATTAGTAGTATTATTAGTATTATTATTACATCTGCTAAGCTAACCTTTCTTTGGTAGCATAAGCTTTGTTTAGCATGATATTTTGCTAGCGGATCACTGACTTATCTTTCTAAGTATTTATGCATAGGAAAAAAATAACTTTTTAAGTAGCTGAAAGGAGTGCATTAAAAAACCCTATACTCTAGTCAGCAGATATGAAATTCCCAGGAACCTGACTGTTTCAGTTTTTGTTTTGGTTAGCAATAGCAGTCAGAGTTTGCAGCTCTGTTTCTGAGGATTCCTGCCTCTAGTTGTGCTCGAAAGTATTTTTAATTGCAAGACGTAAGGTATGACCAAGATAGTATATTTACTATGCGTTTGTTGATTGTAACACTGTGTAATTATGGCACTATTTAAAATCTGCTTGCAGCGCTTGGCTTGCCAATTCCTGTTTTAATTAAAAAGATGGGGAATTTGGCAACCAGAGTGCTGCTATGGAATGCAAGTATATTGTTATTTCCAGCAAAAGAAAGAGGAACCACCCAAAAGCAAATTTAGTGTTCTATTTGTGCTTAATCTGACTGTTCTAGTTAAATGCCATCAACTTTAAAACTTTATAATGCTGTTAGAGGCCTATGGGAACAAAAGTAAGGTGCTTATAAAAGAAAACTGTTTTGACTTGAATGTGATTGATGTGTAGATGGTCTTTAAATTTATGAAAACATGCTAAAGAACACTTTTTGCTGATGTAATTTTTCTATGGAACCTCCTTTTTTGTGATATATGCATGCTATTTAAATAATTGTTCTACAATAATTCTGAACATCTACTCCTTTTCTAGATTGACCAACTCCAAAATGTTATCTCAGTGTCTGTGCAAAACTTTGCACAAATGTTTGTTTCTACGCAATGTAGAACTGAACTCAGTAAATACAGTTATTTCCACCAGAAGGATTCATTCTTCAGTAAGAACATTTTCTAATTGTGAGTTAAAGGAAGAAACTACACATAAACATGAAACTGAAGAGTTGCCTCAGGGTGCAGAAAACAACAATTCTGAAAGATTGCATATACCAGTGATGGTGGAGGAAGTGGTTAATTTCTTATCTCCTCAGCCTGGCCAGGTGAGTTAAATGATAACAGCTGTGATTCAACAGCAGTCCTGAGAACTCTGGGCAGTGTAGGAGAAATAAAGGAGCACTCTAAAAGCATGTTTTATGCTTCTAAATTGATAAGTCTGTTTTTTATTATTTAATACAGTATAAACTTGGTATTTGTATACATGAGATCACAAAGCACTTTATTTGTTAAAACTGCAAGTAGGTATTCACATAATCTCTTGCTTTTCTGCTAGTCTTTCTGGATTGCTTTTGTGCCTTTTTAGGATTGTATTAATTATGAAGAGCAGGCAGTTCTCATGTGTAATTAGGTAATTGATTTATGAGCACCTTTCTCCCTGTTTATGTAATGAATAGTAAGTGGGGATAGCTGTTGTTATATATGCCATACATGTGTCTTACTGTTGAAGATACTCAAATTGGTGAAATATGTAATGAAATTTGAGTTCCAGTTTTCTCCGGAGTTGTGAATAAATTTTTCCACATTAAATAAATGTATAAATTAAAACATTATGTGGAAAGTATCTTTTCAGTTCTGTGATTTTTCTACTTTGATAAGGATTAACCAGGCTAGGGCTAGAAGGGAGAGAGAGTAGTTCTTTAACTGTGATGGTTGGTTTAATAAAAAACCAAACTTGTAGAGGGAGGGAATCTGGCAAGAATAACTCCATTCCTGAATGCTAACTGTGGACAGTAATGTTTTTATTGTCTTTGAAGGGACTTTTTGAGAAAGTTTTCATTACTGCTATTAGTTATCTCAGTTTTCAGGTCTCTGTATGTTACTTTGTGGAGTTTCCTAAGCTAGTAATGGACCACTTGTCTCTGACGTGGGACAGTGAAAGCATATTATTTTGGACATGACATTTATAATCACTAAACTGAGGCTTATCGGTTTATTAAAGTTAGCTGAGATGTATTTGAATAACTTTATGTGTCTTGAAATAATTTCATTGTATGTTTCAGCGTTAATGACTTTATTTTGAAAAATTGATGTTGACTTGTTGTTTTGAAAGAAATAATACTTATTCTTTGGGAATCTGTTACGCTTGTAGTGAGGCTTAAATATTCATTTCACTTTAGCTTTGCAGTTTCTTGGTTTTGCCAATTGTAAAGGAAATCCTTCAAAGGAAATTTACTGAGTTACTGAAGTGAACTCCTAATGCAGGTGGATGAAGTTCAGCTATTAGAGTCACAGAATCTCACTTTGCTATTTCCCTGGGATTTTAGCATTAACTGCTAAATGTTAAGACTGTTTCTGTTTTGAGGACAAAGTAAACCATCTATTGAAACCTAAACTTTTTGAAGTCTGCAATTTTGAAAATAAACCATTTGCAAAAGAGTACAGTGTGTCATTTGGGTAGGACAGGGAAGATAGCAAAATATGGTTCATACCTACTTGTAATATGCAGGTGTGATTTTGTTTTCCTGATTTCTTTCCTTGTACATCATAGAGGTTGCTATACTCAGCTTTAACAAGGTTATGCTCTTCATTATGAAAAAGTTGATTTGGACCTTTATTTCCTATAGTGTTGTAAGACAAGGAGTTGCCTCTATAGAGAAAATCCAATTAGAAGGATAACATTCTCCCTGTGGTTTTTGTCAGTGAAAGGGATTTTCGTTTTATGTATAGGGGTTCCCAATAAAGTAAATGATATTTATAGTGAGTCACAGCTGAAATAAAGATATTACTTACCTCCTTATTGATTATTCTTGTTGGGTGGCTCTCTCGCTGAATCTATTTGTTAGGGATTTAAGCAATAATATTTTCATTTACCTTTGAGTCTCCTTTTATTGCTTTAGTGCTTGTTTCTACACAGTCTCTGTAGAGGCGCTTTCTTGGAAGCATGTTGTAGATTTTTTTTTTTTTTTTTTAAACCCAATATATTTCACTTCTCTGGTCTGGAAAGGTCTGTAGAAATATACACACAAGTAATTTCTTCTAAGTTTACTGTGTTGACTAAACTACATTTCTCAGTCTACCAGTGTTCTTTATGCAAGCTTGATAGCAGTTTTTGCAGTTATCTGGGCAGTTTGTTTTATTTGTTCGTGTGAACTTTACAAGTAGTGAAGAACCAAGTGTATCTTTTCAAAATTAATGTCTTTGTGCTTCATAAGCACACTTTCCTAATTTTTACTCTACTCTATTTTTTCATAAATTTTCCTTTGTCTTTTTCCTTTGCAAGGCTCACTTACCTTTTGATTAATGCCTTGGATATCATAGGGATACAGTAATGTGAAAAAGGATTTTGCTAGCAGTGAGTTCTAATATGGATGCCAGAGGATGAAACTTTGGAATTTTAATTATTCTTGTAAGCAACTTAGTTATAAGACCCTGATAAGTTCCATGTCTTTAGGAAGCTATTTTTGTTAGTGCTCTAGTGTAGACAACATATACAACATACACACTGTCTAGAATAAGAATTACTATACCATATTCAGATTTAAGGAGTAAAATTATAATTTAGAAGCGTGTGTGATAGTCTAGAATAGAGAAGAACGGAGGTCCAATACGTTTTAGGTGTATCCCTTGATTTATGATAAGTTCTTCAAAATTTCTTTCACATCTCTGAATGGAATAGGTGGTCAAAGTTGTAGTGAGAAAGAATGAATGGCAAGACTGATGACTTTGATCTCTTTAAAGTGGTTCATCAAAAAAAATTGATATCAAATGGTCTTTTTAGCTAATTAACTAGTATAAAAAATCATGCAGTTCATTTCTTCAACCACATGTTATCTCATATCTTCTTGAGTAGGTGGAGATTCTGAAAGCATCCTACTTGGATCTTTATGGATTTATTCAGGTGTTTTTTTTTTTTCTTCTCTAGCTTTCACTGAGAATCTGTTAGTTTTCTCTTAAAAGTAATATATAAAGAATCTCGAGGTTTTAGGAAGAGGCATGTACTTAAATACATCCAGTTTTACCATGAGCTTTCCTTTCATTTTTTTAAGCATGTATTCCAGTATTCTCAGTACTGTTTTCATGCATCTAAATGTCATATAAAAGATTCTGTTTTTCAACTGAAGAGAATTCTTTCATTTTCAGCTGAGAGAGTATGAGCATGACCTTCCAAACTAACAGGAGGAGAAACAAGCTTTGCTCATGGAGGTTTCATGTTGATCTTTGACCACTGAAGTGTGGCATGAGGTCTGCATTTAGTTTGAAGAAAATGGTCTTTCACCTCCTGAAGATCTGTTGCTGCTCTTGAATGCTTTTAATCTGGAGTATAGTCATTTCTCATTACTCAGTGCTAGTTAGACATGTGCTATGTGACATTCAAAGGAAGCTGAGATACACTGCTAGTGTGCAAAAAGCTTGGTCTGTTCTGATCTTGTCTGCTTTGTTACTTTATATCTTTGCACAGATGTCTTTTCTTTTCCTCCTCTTTATACTGAATGCAAGCTCTTAAGAATAGAAATAAGCCTACTCTGTGTAGTACCCTGCAGAGTGGACTTCTGTTTTGTGAAAAGGGTTTCCAAATATCATGGTGTATAAATAGTTATGTGGCCATATTTGTGGCTGTGTACTTATAACAATTCCAAAGCCATCTGCAAATAATTATGACTGGAACTTACACTAAGGGTTCTCAAAGTCCGAGGAGTCAACAGAGTTTGCAGAATAAACAGAAATTTGGAAAAGGACCTGGAAAAATGCACTCTTAAGTTCTCAAATTGTATGCCGTATTTTGCAAGGTAGAGCAAGTGAAATCCCAGAATACCAAGCTAAATGCTGAAACAGATGTTTTGGAAAGGCACAAAACCCTATGGACAGAGTAATTGCTTATATTATTTTAATCTATTTAAGTTATAAAATGAAAGTGGGTTCAATGGTATAAAACAAATGATTCAGATTACCTTTTATATTGTAGTAATATTTTTATTTCTTATTAAATATATATTTTTCTGCCTGCAAATTGTAAAATTAATTTTCTGATGTAGTAGCACAGTGATTCATACTGTGATCAATAAAGGTAATAAAATTGTTGTAAAAGCGGAAAAGAAAAGGAATTGGCATTTGCAGAAAGCAGTAAATTAGTATAGAAAATTCTGAAAATATTTTGGAAATTTTAGGACATAGTTACTCTGTGCGGGCAAGGGGAAGTATGTAGTAGTTTCAGCAGATCCTATTTGGTCATTATTGGTTTGATTCTCTGGTAATGTTTTGTGAATTTTTAAAGGAACTAGATAAGTTTCAGGTCGCATCTGTGCAAAGAGAAGCATAGTTAAAAGTTTGTAAACTGTATATATTGAAAGTGTATCTGTTTTTTGCCTTGTATAAGAGTAGATTTGCTACATTGAATCTCATTGCTTAAAATATTTGACTACAATTATATATATTTTTAAAGCTAATATTGAAGATAGGTTGTAAAAATGAAAATGTGATGTTTTGACTAAGAGATCCTCAAATAACTTATTTTTATTGATAATAATATATGTGTTTCGGAAAGTAGTTTTTACATGAGGATTTGAAAAACCAGACCACTATTTCATTTTGTCTTTAATTTATCCTTGGCCCTTAAACAATTGGTCCCTACTATGAAGAGCAGTCGAGGTAGGCAGATAACAGGAGGAGATGAATATCATCTTCCAAAGTGGGGGCAGCAAATGTTGTATATATTCTACAGTTTCTAGGGCAGTAAATTACATCACGAGAGGAGAAAGAAGAGGAGGGGACAATGAAAAAATAGGACAGGAGATGGTCTTTCTAAACAGCTTGTCAATAGAAGGTACAGAAAAAATTCAGTCGTGCTCTTTATATCAATTTTCTCCATTTTCTGGCTTCTGTAGTGAGTCCTGAAAAAAACCACAGAGATGATACATTCCTTCATGACACTGATTTTAAACACACAAGATTTATTTGAGATTAGGCTGTGATGGTAGCAGTAAATGAGAAATGCTCATGTATTCTACCTGGAAAATGACAAGCCATGGTCAAGAGTTTACAGCAGAGTTTAAAGGACTTAAAAACTTTGCTCCCTAGAGAGAAAGTAACTCAAAAACTTGAGGGTGAAAAATGAGTAGGTTGATGGCTACAGCTGCATGGGAAAGAATCTTCTGGTTATAGTTCTTAGATCACCGCCGGACCTCCTCCTCTTCCCATCTGAGCATGACTCTCCAGAGGCAAATCTAAATGTTATCCTCGGCAACAGCACAAGGCAGCTCTTCCCAACTTCATTTTGTATCTTCCTCTATTGCCGGGGAGGAAGGGAAACCTGCAGCTGCTTCCTCCAAAGAGACCAGCAAGGGAACTTGCTCAGCCTACTGAGAGCAACTCTGCAGATGCACCAGATTTCATTTTATTGTAACACTGAGCTAGCTCACTGTTATCCCTCTATCGCATAACAAATGATCGTGCTTCAGGAGACAGTTTAAGACTTTGTGTTATAATAAAGCAAGATTCAGTGCCTTTGGGTGACTCAGCTTGTAATGACGCTCTGTATGCTCTCCTTTTCTGTTGTGACAGCATTTGTCTTTGCACCTCTTGGGAAAAACTAATAAAATTCACCAGAAAGTAATCTCAGCCCTTTAAATTTTAACTTGAGTGAGCCTATGATTCCAGAAAGAGTGATAATTAATATATGTAGCTACTCATTTCCTCCTCATCTAGTAATGTGTGCCTTATTTAGGCTTTTGGCTGAGCTTTCTTACTAAATATTTGAATTCTAGTTTGCAAACAGGAGTACAGACTTCTACCTGCAAAGTGTTACTGGGGCTTTAAGATCATGGCTGGTGTACAGGAAATACCCGCTTTTTTTTTTTTTTCTTATTCTGCTGTAGTTTCATTTATGATGATCCTATTTTAAGTAGCTCTTTTCTGCAGAATTGCTCTCCATTAAGAGGTAATTTAGAGGTTAAACTAACAAATTAACAGGTACCTAAAGTCATCCAAATGTGTGGTCTGCTTTTTAAAAGTTTTTGAACA
>JAWLRI010000896.1:1810332-1820798 GCA_034781795.1 Crypturellus tataupa | reverse complement strand
TTTTTTATCTAACCTAGGGAAAAGGCTGAAGGCTTTTTATCATTCTGCCTTGCAGTCCACAAGGTCAGCTGAAGACCTTACTTCTGACACACAAATTTCAGTCCCCAATTGTTAAATCAGTCAGGACTCTAAAGTGTTGGAAAACAGGTTCTTACAATGAAAAATGATAGTTTTCTTATTAACCATTAATGACACCACTCAAGCAGCTTGCAAGAAGGCAGGTTTAAAATGTAGTCTTTTGGATTGCAAACTGTACAAAGCTTTACCTGTGTTTTGATTTCTGAGTGAATATGTATCCAAAATAGAAGTAAAACTCTTGAAACGCTCTCTCCTTTTAATACCTATTGAACATTGTGTCAGTAAAAACTTCTGGTCATCTAAATTTAACACAACTTTTGCTAAGAAGGTCAATGAAACTCCTTTCCTTTTGATCTTGCATGCTTGTGGGTGCCTGGATAGTTCTTCTGTAAGAAAAGTTTTACTGGATGACTCAGTGCACTGAGTCATAGGCTGCATGAAGCCTGTAGTGCTGTAGACTAACTAATTGGTAACAGTCTCAAATTTAATTAAAGCACAGTTGTCAGCTCTGTTAGTGATTGACATCCCACTGAAGTATTTTGTTTTTGGCAACTTACATTAATTGTTCTCTGCTGCTAAAATTTGTGTGTTTTAAGATCAGTTTTCTCCTGAATGAACCTGTCGTTGTCATTTTTCTTTTTATCCTTCTTAGGATTTTTTTTTATACTATTCGCATTGAGTTCCCACCCTTTAAGTCACATATTTGGTAATTTTCTTACTGTGCCTGTAAATTTGCAGGTGTTTGGAATCCTCTAAGGTTTTAAGGTTTATTTAAGAACCTTTCTGTAAGCACTTGAAGACTTCCTGTCTTCCCCAAATATTGTAAATATGCAGAATTACTTACAGATGAAATTAGTTTCCAGTGTCACTAAAGTTTTTCTACTTTTTGTACAGTTTCTTCATGGATGTTTATAACTTGGACTCCTAAAGGAGTATCATTGAAAGTGCTGTATTTTGGGGATTTTTTTTCCAAACTGTCTTTCATCAAGGGAAAAATCTAGTCTTGAGAGAAAAATGGGTTTGTCTTTATGCTTTGCAGTATTAATAAAAAAATAAAAAAAAGTTTGCCAGCTCTATGCAGGGTTTCTTCTTGCTGTGATACGTGAAAAGTTGATTGGATTGCAGACCACTTTGCTACTGGGTTTCTTGTTTTTCAGTTCTTTGAGATAAGTTTGTAGAAATTTAAGAAATCATCTCTGCCATATCAGGATATTGTAAGTGCTGGAGCTGGAGTCTTGAGGAAGGAATTTCTCTTTCTAGAGACCCGGGGAGGAGATTGAAGATTTTTTTTTTTTGGTTGGTTGACTTTCCATCTTAAGCACTTTTTCCTCTCTCCTAACCTATTTAGAAGTAAAGATCTCTTAAATAAGACCACCAGTGGTTTAACAGTGGTTCAGATCCAAGTATAACCAGTTGGGTATCCAGACTCTGGTAGTGCATGTGAGTAGCTGATGAGGATTATATGGTTAAAATACAAATAAACTACTGATTATAGGAGGAGGGACTATGCCTCGAATGACCTTTAAACTTCTGGCAATTAGTAGTTTAAGGGCATGAGGAGGAAATGGGCATGTAATATATCCACTGGTGTCTACTTTCTTCATAGGTTTGATTAATCTCCTCTAGAAATGTGTCCCATGTTAGCTCCCCCAACATGGGATCCAGCGTTTGCATGAGAAGCACTTTATTTGTTCTAACTTAATGCCTGTTAATACCATCAAGTTCCCCAAGCTCTTGTGTTTTGAGCTATAGTGAATCATACCATCTGCTACAGCTGTTTCAAAGCAACATTAATAGCTCTCCACAGAAAATAACTTGAGCCTTTGGGTATTGGATCGGACCAAAGCTTTGTGCTTTAAGGGACTCCTTTTCCTCCTTTTGGATCTTCATGTCCTCATCTAAGCCCTGTTTCAATTGAAGCAGCAGCAACTGAAGGTGCTCTGCTTTTGTCTGAATGCCTGATGTTGCCTTTTTCTCCGTGTAATTTAATAAAACAGGTAAGTGAAATATTTTTGGGTTGTCTGCTGTAGGTATTGACATTTTCCATGTTAATCTGTGGCCTTTGGTTTCCTGTGGTAAGTAATTTACAGATTTTGCAGTACAGCTCTTTTGGACCACTTCATTCTTCCCCTTGGATAAGAGTTTAAAAAAAAAAAAAAACACAATTAAATGGAGTCAGAAACACCTTTCTTAAAGTATTTGTTAGCGTCTTGGCTACTAGTAGAGAATAATTTGAGAATTAAGATTTAATTTCAACAAATGTTATGCAGAAATTCTCTCCCGTTGACCTGAGTCTGTTGAGTGGGCAAGAGTAAATGCTCAGAGCCTGGTGGAGCTGGCATTTAGAAAATCCAACTGATGAAATTTACACCTACTGAGGCATGAAACAGAAGTTATTAGGGTACCAGTTTTAGAATAACCTCAGAGGCTGTAATAATTCAAATAATTTAACAAACAATCCATGAGTTATGCGTGGAAGGATGTTCTCAACCCAGTGATCTTAATGGTTTTGTAAAAAGTTTTCCTAACTAAATTTGGAAATATATATTTTTTCCAGGGAGATAGATTATTTGTGTTAGGCTTTTGTCTGCTCAAATAGTACATTAAATTAGATGAATATAAAAGCAAAAGAGAGGAATGCAAGACACAAATTGCTGAAATTGACCTCACAATTATTGTAAGCATTTCTAAAAAGTTGTACAAGACAATATTATTGCAAGACCAATAGCATATGTGGCTCTTGTGGAACATGTTCTTGCTCTTGGAAGCCAACTTTAAAACTTAATACCGAGGTTCATTGGATTTTGGTGGTTGTGGTTAAGCAAGAACAAGTGTTAATGCCGAAAATGTAATGTTTCTTTTCAAACACACTTGGTAAATGTCTTTGTGGTGGGCTTTTTTCTGCATGAGTTTATTGGTGGTATTCAATGCATTGGTGTAAACCCTTTCCAATTACAGGCAGTGTTTTCAAGTTCTTCCCAAGCTTCCTTAAATGAACTACTCATTAAAAATAAGTGTAAAACACTGCTATGTGTAGTGCTTATGTAGGTTGTTATGGTGAAAAGTCACTTTATAAATAAATTGACAATGGTGACTGTGCTGTAGTGACAAAATCAAATCTCTCGGGCAACTGAGGCAGTAGCAGTTCGACATTATTTAATCAGTGAAAATGCTTAAGTCCACCCTTGTCTTTCCATTTGTATACTTACACTTACCTATGTATGTAACCTGCTCTATCCTCCATCGATGTTGCCACTAGCTCTTGTCTTTCCCTTCTGTCTGATTCTAAACTGAACATTCTTTATGCAAGAAAAAGCTCTTTCCTTTGGAATCATCCCCTTGTTTGTTCAGTGCTCCCTAAACTGGTTTCACCTTGTCATGTGGGAAATTGTCGGGGTAAATTTAAGGGAAATATAATGCAAATGGTTAATACGTGAGTTGTAGGATAGTAATATTTTTTTCTTTAAGCAACAGAGGTGTGAGCTTCCTTTCCTTCTGTTTGTTTACTGTTTGGGAAATAAATAGCATGTGTTTGGTGTTAAAGCTAAAAAAAAAAATAAAAATTATGAATCTATAGCCTAAGATAAGTGGAATAAGGAAAATCCACTACTAGTTCAGAGGTAGAGCTGTTAGTTGTAGAGTGGTTACCCAATGAATGAGCGTCAGCAGCAATCCATCTAAAATGAGGAAGAGCAGGAGGAAACTTTTGCGCTAGGTGCAGTGTTGAGGGCGAGAGACGGTGATTTTGGTGGCTCAAGAAGAACGCATTCAAACTGCTAATTGCTTTTTAACTTCTTTACCTGTACGGTGGTTGATTGGAAATATAGGACAAAACTAACAACTATCAAACGAGTAAAACTACCTGATTGTGCAAACTGTTTCTGAGACAACTCAGGACTCTAAATATTAACCCATAACATTAAACTCCAAAGTAGCCTTTTGGAGCTCAGTGAAACCAAAGATAAATATGTGTTTAACTGCTTTACTCTGAAGGGAATGATTACTAATGTGTGCAATTACATGAAATTGCTCCTGTTATCTGCATAGTCTTTCCTACTGTCACATTCATTTATTTAAGCATGTCTTAAGTTGGATCTGAGTCCTTTGGAAAAGAGCATTGCATGTATTTACATACCTCTCATAAAGCAAAAGTTTTTTTTGCTAATGGTGACATCTTTGGCTTCTGTAATAAATAATCATGGCTCACAAGCGTCATTATAGTAAAATTGAGTAGCACTAGTTCATTTGCAGGCAATAAATAATAGACAAAGAACAGCGAGAAGCTTTTCTGCAGCTTTTAATGATGAAAGCTATCTCACTTCCCATGCCTTGTTACATACTTTTAAAAAGATTTTTGCAGACAAGAGTGTGCTAACCAGCACTGCTTCTGTTTGATATGTTTTAAGCAAATGCTCTGTTGGATGTGCTAAAGGCAACTGCTGCATACGTCAACTGGTGTTTAATAATTTGGACAAGGTTACTATAAGCGTTTTGCTTTAGCCCATAAGAACCAGCAGAAGAGCCACACAAACGCTTGGTTTTGTCACACGACAAGCACTACCAGTAGTAGGTCATTTTCAAAGAGCTAAAAATCCAGAGTAAACTTGCATTATCTAGAAACATGCCACTGTCTTCAGTGCATTTCCAGCACTGCATGTTGTATGATCTAAGCGAGGTAATTAAGAATGCTGTCTGCCTAGGCAGGAACTACAGGGACAGCAGTTAGGAACGCAGACTAGTCACATGCTTGTTTTCACTGACGGATGTCAACACTTCAAACTCTTTAGACATGATTTTTTACTATAATTGCATGTTGCTGATTAAGACTTTTTATATTGCTATCGAACCAGCTGTAGAATTGAAACAGCTAAGTTCCTGGTATTAAATTTCATGCTGTAAACAGCATAACAGGTCCTTTCTGTAATCAGTGAATTATGTGTAGAATTATAGTTATACAAGATTTTTATCCTCATTATTTTTACTTTAATGATAAGACTTTTTTTTGCCATGGTCAGTATTGTATTTTCATTAGTATATTAATGCAATAAGGAGTATTCAAGTAAGTGATAATTTATATTATTCTCGCTAGGAATTTGAACTCATATTTGTGGTAGGAAATTAATCAGGTTTTAATTGCCCATGAGTCTGAAATGTGCTCCTTTTGTAAAGCTGATCTCACATAAATATAAATCAGTAACTGCCTGTTCTTTAATTATGTATTAGTGTATTGTACCAGCATACTAGATGAGAGTATGAGAATCTCAAGTTACGAGGTATTGGAGGTCATTAAATCTTCTCTTCTCTGCAAAGTTTAGTAACAGTGCATTTCTAATTACTGAAAAATATACTATGTTTGTGTTGCTCGCTTTAGAGTCACTGCATTTAGCTATACCACAATCATTCCCTTCATAAATAACTCCAAGGAAATTTTTAGCAACAAGGAGAACAATTGCTGTAAGCACTTAAAAATACAAAAATAATTAAAAAAACTGTCATTGTAAATATAAATATCATAAAATTTCTGATTTTAACATTAAAATATTTCAAATTTATCACAATTATTTTAATGCTTTTTGTTTTTAATATTTTTATGTTATGTCATGTGCATGGCTAAGTTACACTATGATATGAAAAAGTGTACTTATTTCAGGGAAAGGTAAGTTAGGTAGCTGGCATTCTCAACAGCCCCTTTGCCTACCACTTAATGCTTAACCTTTTTTCTTCAGACAGAGATTACTTCTGCTAAAAGTTACTATGAAACTTGTAGGTAGTATTCTGAGGTATAGAGGGATGAAGTTATTTGCAGAAATGTTTTTTAAAGTAGATAGGATCAGCTTTATGTTGTAAGTCAGAGGACTTGGGTGTACGAACACGTTCTGCAGTGAATGTTAAGGATAAGCTTAATTGATCCTTTGAAGTGTTTCATGCTCTGCTGTTGCTTCAAACAGCAGAAAGTTCTACCTGATGGGTTAACGTGAGCTGATGCTATGAATAATTATGTTGTGCAACTGCTCAGATGCCAAAAGTCATTGGCAGCCTTCCCTTGCTTATTGACTAAACGTATTAGGAGCAAGAGAGTCAATGTGCTCTTAGATGCAAAGAATGTGCGGGTGCCAGGCTGCCTGCCTTCGTCCCACCAACGTTCAGTTAAGTCACTTTTGCAAACGCACTGTCAAGCGCTCAAGCAGGACAAAATTTACCTTTATAAAGAGTCGAAGATCTACTTTGCAAGTCCTGGCATGTGAATTGCCTTCAAAAGAATGTTAGAAATAAATGGTGAAGTGTAAAATTCGTTAGCAATCTGCTCATCTGCGGGTATGGTTGTGTTTGTTCTTAAATTTCTTCTTCCCAAATGATCGGTAGTAGCATAGAAAAACTTTTAAAGTAATTTCTAGTCCTAATGATTTTCTCACCCCAGATGTGGACTACTGTTTCAGATGAGTCTTTTTTTTCTTGTGTTACAGTTGTTGCCGTCAGACATATGTTATGCTTGGCTATTATTACAGTATTTAGTGCTAACAAAATACATTTTGATGAGTTGTTTCAAGAGAGAATTCTATACTTAATTTTACTTTGCCTACCAATAGAAGCTGCAGGCAACTTTGAACAAAATGTGCTTTCCTTCATCTACAGTTAAATGGCTAAGCAGCAGATGAAAAGGCCAAAATAGAATTTTACTGCATTATTTAAACTGCATGACTGGAGCCTTAAGAAGTCCTAACTCTGCGATTACTACTTTGATTCATAAATGGTTTTTAAATTTTCCCAAGTAACACTGTTCTTTGTCAGCAGGATGTGCAGAGTGCTTATGACCACCTTAGAAACTTCTGATCTATCCTACTTTGTAGCCAACCTGCTAAAAACAACAAAAAGCATCTGAATTACAGACTTTCCATGAGCTGTATCTTGTCCTACTGTAGGAGTGAATTGCTCCTATCCTGAGCAGGAAGCAAATAGTCTGTAGGTGTGACCTTTTCAAATAAATACAGATCCTGGAACTAAAGAAATTTTATAACTTACAGGAACAAGAAAATGAAAGGCTTAAGTTGGTAGGACAGCAATGCCAACTTTTCTGAATATGCATTATGGTGAAGACTTCATGATAACATTTTTAAGACTATTGAAGTTTGTCTCTGTCCTCTTAGTTTCTTAGACCTAACTATTTTTTTCTGGATTTGCTTCTGGGGGCGTGTGGAATACTATGCTTATTTTTCCCCTTATGAAAGGAAACTTCTGTGAGAAACTTAATGGAAAACCTAATGTTTCTGTCCTGGACTAACCTTCACATACGCTGCACGTTAGCTTGGGTACCTGCTTATACAATTTAAAACATTCACCCTCATGTGAAGTTTAAAATATTGTTTCCAACATTTGCTTTTAATAAGCTTAAATATGAGTTTTGAAGAGAGAAGAAGAGTGGTCAGGGAGGGAGAGGGTAGACAATTTGCTGAGCTACTACTCAGCAAAATGTTAATGAGTTGAGGATGTTAAAATAAAGTGGTAATTATGGTGCTTATTGAAAAATAGTGTGTATTTTTTAAATATCCTTTGCCTAAAATCATGGTCAGTGGAAAATATTAAATGAAATCATGTCAGTAGGAGAAAGGAGTTTAATGAAGAACAGAATTCTATCTACTGAAGCTGAGAGTTATTCTGTTCAACAACTCCATTCATAATGAAGTTGAGTTGATGGCCCGTGTGCGATTGATAAACTCATCCTTTTTTATTTCAACCAAGTAGCATTAGGAAAATACTCTATTTTTCAATGACTTTTTTCTAGAGTGCCATGTAATAATTATGTGTTTTAATAACATTACTGTAGCACACTAAAACCAAATTGAGTATATATTACACGTGTAACAGAGGGACTGTTATTAATGATTATTTATGTGCATTGCAAGGCACCTGTTATTATCTACTGATAGGACAGCTTTGTGAGACGTATGCGCACTGCGTTTTTAAGCATATTGCTCTAAACAGAGCTGTAAGTTGAGTCCAGCCGTGAACTTGGGCTGACAGGAAAAGGACTCCATATGCCTTTCAGGCGAAAAGTGATCCTGCTTCCATTAGGCTCTCTTAAATAGATTGTTTGCTGCCGTAACAAGGTGTTCCAGAGTCAACACCACCATGTTGGACTGTTCGGTGTAACTGAGCTGGTGTGAGTGCCTTGGCCTGCGTACGGCTGGGCAGCGGTGATGCTGCAACTTCTGGCTCTTTGCTGTCTGCGTCTGTGAAGTTGTAAAATTGATGTTTCTCATTGTGTCCTTACATAAGTCTGTTCAAAATGCTAATTCGAACTAGGGTAAATATTATCCTTTTGTTTGCATATCTTGACTTGTAAGTAATGAGTAACACAAAACAGCGTCTAAAATAAAATATGTAAAGAGATTTGAGATTCCTTCTGTGTTCTGAAGTTATACTTTTACAATCTTTTTTAAGTTATTTAAATTTAGCGTGCTGGGTTTTGCTCTCATTTTCTGGACTGAGTTGTTTAGAACATATACCAGAGAAAAACAATGTTAGTTCAAAATTTAATTTTAATCTTCCATTGTAATTAGTATGTACATATAAAAATATATAGTGCCTATGTAAGCATACTTATATATGTACATGTATGCATACACATATATTTCTCTATATGCATACACATAACACATGGTTTAATTTATTGTTGGGGAGAGTAAGATTAACGTTAGTTTTTAGAAATAGTTTTAAAATTTGGACAAAATAGTGTAATTTTGAACTGAAAAGGCTCATTTTATTACTGTATCTAATGTAAAATGATTCAACTGTAAAGTCTTGCTGTGTATGTATACGCATATTGCATGTCTATATTGCATATATTATCATTAAAAATAAGGCGCATGTTTGTTTATAGAAAGCTATTCATAGTACTATTATGTCCCTGAAATTAAAATGCATTACATTGCTGCATGTTGTAAGTGGAAAATTTATTTCAATTAAGTTGGCTATTGTATCTTGTGAAGTCTTTCTTCTTTACCTACTTGGTCAGCTGTCTATGGACGTGTTGGAGTGCCTTAATTTTAGATTGCTGTTTTTCAAGGATGTATAGTAATCTCATAGATTTTTTTCTTTATTTAAAGTGTACTTCATTCAAATCATATAAGTCATTCACAAGCCATGAGATTTTGTGACATCACAAATTATCTGAGTACCTGGTAGAAAGGCTCGATTTAAGTGCCTGTAACTTAACTCCAGTAAGTATCACAGTTTCAAAAGCACCAAGCTTTTTTTCTGTACTATTGATTAGTTGTATTTTGTGATGAAGGCCTTTTTTCTCATGTACTGAAGTCTTGTTTTCAATGGAAATTCAGAAAATGATTTTCAATAGGATGAGCTGTAAGTAATAACTGATGAGAACAAATAATATGAGAACAAATAGTGTTAGTTCTTCCTGCCATTACACATTTGTGCTCACGTGTTTGTATATAAGCCTGCCTTAGCTTTGTCATACTCCTGTCTGAACCAATTGAGAGTTTTGTTTTTTTTCCTTCACACCCAGAGACTTCCATTCATTCTCTGTGAATATCAATATAAATTTTTCTCTTACCCATCTCTATAGATAAAACATGGGTGCAGTGTGAACTGTCCTTGTCTTTGAGAAGTCTTTCTTGCAGAAGCGATGTTTGCCACCAGGTCCTGACAGAAACCTATGCAGCATCTTGCATGGTCCATGTCCTGCCTATTGGTTGGAATAGGAATTGCAGAGTCCCCCTGGGTTTGCACCATTCTCTTCTCTACTATGCATAAGTTCTGTAGCCTTTTTTTGGGATTAAGAGAATCCCTGCTTTGAAGGGATATATTATTTTTTCATTTTAGCATCACATTTAGATTTATATTTTTGGTATTTTTTTTCTCTATTTATTGGAAGGTTAGGTAGGTAGGTTCAGAGAGGTTAATATTAAAAAAGGCCAGTGCTCAGCAGAAATTCTCAATTTTTAGCTAGTGGCTTTGAGCTTTGGGAAAAGGGGAAAAAAAGATGACAACTGCAAGAACCTTCCTCTTTCTGCTGTTGTGATCTTTAATTGTGTGCCCAAACAGTAGTCTATATTTTCTATGAAGAAGTATTTTTTAATATACTTTTATTACCACCGTATTTTTTTCCCCAACGAATCATAGATATACTTAGCAGATTAGCTATTTCTTGAAAAAAGTCATTGTTAGAACAAAAATATTCGTTTCTCTCTCCCCAGCCTCACACTTTGACTCAAGTTGTTACGCTCCTTTCACGTATGTGATACAATTCTTGTATGTGAACTATGTATTACAATTGTGTACGGTGGTAAAATCAGGTGGTTTGAACAAGAGGTCAAATATATCTGTTTAATGCACGTTGAGTTGATACTTGAAGAATGAAGATAAGTGGG
>JAWLRI010000896.1:1619538-1805713 GCA_034781795.1 Crypturellus tataupa | reverse complement strand
CTTAATTTAAACACATTGCCATAAATAGAAAGGAAATAGGTGTTAGAAGAGCAGTAGTCAAAGGTATTCCTCATCTTTTCTGGGAGCAAAGGCACTCTGGGAAAAATGTAAGCATATGAGAAGAAAGCGTAGCTCATCCTATAGTTTTCCTGCTTTTAAATTAAATCACTTAAATACACATCTTCAAATTTTCACTTCTTTGTGGATGCAAGTGAGATGCAGTTTGGATGTATAAATTCATAGAATTCTTCTCTCAAATACTGCGTAGCCATTACAGGATAATTTCCTTTTTGACAGAACACTGTGGAGAATGTGTTAAGGTAAGTCCATTTTCTTTCCAACTAAACCTCCAAGTACATTCCTGCAGATTTTACTGTCATAAAGTCTACTGTTCTACATGCAGCCACAGATAAAAACAGGTAGTTCTGATAGAAATAAATGTGTTTAAAAAAAAACATTTGCCAAGCGTAATACAATGATCAGCAATCCTCTATCGTAAAATCTTGAAGTATATTAATTGCTATTATATGTTCTGGATAAGCTACCCAAATCTTAGTAAAACCATATAATTTCAACTATTACTTACTGGGGAGCGTTTTTCTTGTTTGCAACATCCTGTATCTTATATCAATGAGCTGTGAGAGTATTAAAGCTCAAGCTGCAGAAGTATTTGCAAAGATATGTTTGGAAGAGGTGAGTATGGCTAAATGAGGAGATTTCTTCTATGTTCAGGGTAATAAATGCAGTCTCAACTGTACTTAGCCAAAAGACAGCTGGAGCAATAAGTCCCTGAATGAGAATACTGAGGGGAAAACACATTTGATGTTTGTAGCTAAAGTGCATCTTAGCTTCTTGGTAGTGCTGTTGTCAGAAAACAAATCCAAAAAAAAAAAAGGTAGTTACCCCTGCAATACTTGCATTCATTTAGCTTCTCTGTTTATTATTATTTTTAAGTATGTAGTGCTGCTTTAATAAGGAGAAAATGGGTCAGGCCTGTTAGATATTCAGTGTGTGGGTGGGAATCCTTTGACGTGCTTTCTGGGGAAGCCTCTAACTTGGGAATTGCTGCCGAGAATCCGGGAGAACAAGCTAAAATTCTGTCAGTAGCAATATATATTACAAGTAAACCCTTTCACACCCACTGAAAGAGAGAGGTTAGAAAGGTGGCTGAAATCTAGCAATTAACCAATATCATCGCAAGCTTTTCAATATGAGAAACCTACGCAAAGCCCACGCAGAAAAGACAGTGTGTTCTTTGTAATTCTCTGCACCTAATAAGAAATCATGCCCTAGAAGTAGGGGAGAATAGTATTAAACTCCTTACTTAATTGAACTGCAATATTTTTTACTGCAATTCTGAAGTAATTTTGCGGTTTGTGGGTTTTTTATTCAGGGTGATAAGTTTAAAAAAAAAGTTAGAACCATCTGGGGAAAATTTGTATGTATATTAGATCTTAGGGCAAAACAAACCTTTTCGTATGTTAAACTGATCCTAAGTGCCTGTGAACTGTATCTGAGTATGTAATATATCGATGCTTCCATTATACCACAGGTTATTATTTAACTTTTGTCTGTCGGCTAGAAAGAAGGTGCCCTTGCAGCCTGTAGTCAAGGCATATGTATGTCATGGTAATGATGCTTTGAATGTATGTTTTTTAAAAAAAAAGCTTTCAGTAACTTGAAATCTTTCTAAAGGATTCTCCATGCATCTCAGCATCTCTCAAATAGTACTACGTTCCCACTCTTAAAAAATAAAAAACACATATGTGCATTTCCTGCTTTTTTTGTTGAATATCAAATTCTTACATACTTAACCGTGTTAACTAGCAGCACTAAATGTTCCTGGATTTTTTTTATCACATTCCTGTGGTAATGCTCGGAATTGCAATTGAAGTCATATAGTGTTAACAGTAATGCATTGCTGCTAAGGAATTGTGAAAGACAAGTTTGTTTTCATTAGGGATTAAGATCAAGGAGCTGAAATGCAATGACTAACATGCAGCTAAGATAAGACCAGTTTGCTAATATTTTGTTGGTTATTTCCTGGTTGAATCAAGAGATAATGGAAAGAAATGATGATTCCTCTTCATCAAGACCAGATTTTTAATTAATCTCTTAGCAGAATAATTGGTAATTTGTCCCGAATATAAAGAGTTTCTAAAACATGTAACAATTTGTATCTGAATTTGAATATTAAAAGTAACTTAGTCATGTCTAAATATATACAGTACTGCTTTGGGTGCCTACCTGTCCACATCACTGTCCTGAGTTACCATCAACTCATACATGCTGAGAGGCAAAAGTGAAAAGTTACAAAATAAAAAAGTTTGAAAGCACATAGTAGAAAACATGTACTTTAAAGTATAAAAAAGTATTGAATGTGTTGACTTTTGAGAATAATCTGCTTTTTTATAAAGAGCAAGTGAAGCATGGGGTAAGTATAGGCTTTGTATCATACTGTGCACCGCTGGCAGTTGAGAGGAAAGGCACTGTTGGTTAATTCTCAACCAAAACAATCCATCTATCTACTGTTGATAGTACCCTGTATTAAAAAAATTGTTTCTTTGTAAATCATTTCTTTGAGGATCTCTTACAACTAGAAATAATTTGGTTTTATAGGTAATAAGGAAGCTGTGATTACTACTAATCAGTAATAATTAACAACACAGTAAAAAGCAACAGCTTAACATAGCACAGTACTATCTAGTTCCTCGTACTATCCTGTGAGCATCCCAACTTCTATTATTTTTCAATAAACAGGAAAAATTACTGTCCTTGGGAGTTTGTAATGTAGTTTTTGATTTAGGAAGCAAAGATATGCATTAATTTAGTCACAGAGCAGTGCATTATTAGGGTATAATGGGTCTTTTTTAAATGGATTTTTACTTATTTGGGAAAAGGGATGTATTACGGAGTTTATTACACAAGGAGAATAAATTACGGTATGATCCAGTGAATGTCTATATTGAATTTGTGTGTGTGTTGAACTAAACAAATATATTTTGTTTATGTGAAACGTTCTGTTCTGCTTCATAAGAAGCGGTCATTGAATTACGGATGTTCCCTGAGCCCCCATAAAGCCTATCACCGTGTAGGACAGGTAGGCAAACCGGAAAAATCTTCCAGACACTGTGGAAAAACACTATGGGAGAAAAAAAATCATGAGGAAACATTAGAATAAACCTTGTGAAGGTTTCTATGGAGGAGATACCTTACAGAGTTGTCATGGTTGTGAAAGTAAGTTGTGATGATGTCCATATGGGAACAACTGAATGGGATCCTCGATTGTGTGTGTGGTTTTTGTGTCGTCTCAGTGGCAGTTGTTGTTAGCTATTTTGTGCATGTGAAGCCAGAAGGCAGCCTTTACCCACCTTACAAAGTCAATGTGGGCAGGAAAGTGCGTTTTCAATGGACTGAAACAGATTGACATGTCTCTCTGGAAGGCTGGAGCAGAGCATTTTATGTTCAGTGGTAGGACCTTAAGGATAATCGCATGGGATATGACTATCTCCTACTTCTCCAGCACAAAATTCTCTTTACCGCTGTGTCAAAGCAGAGTTTTAATGCTGAATGACACGGAGAAGTTTGTCTGCTGGATTTACAACATGAAGCCATCTAAATCATTTCAGAGCTCCAATTTTTTATGCCTCAGTTGCAAGCAAATACTGTCCTGATCTGACTGTTGTTAACTTGAGATCCGTCTAGCTCGTGTGTTCAAGTGGGATGGCTACGGGCCATCTGCAGCATTAGTAGCTGAGTTTAAACTTTACATGATTTATTTAAACATACAGTTATTTAGAAAAGAAGTCCTCATTTGCACTGTTTACAGCTCAGAGGAGGAGTAAGGTATCTTTTAAGAATGTAGCTGCGCCCAAATACCGCCTCTATATGTATATACAATAGCACTAGTTTCAACACATGTAAAATTATGTTGACATTCCCACTGAAGCTTTTACTTAACACCATAAACACTTGGAGAATGACTAAATACTGCTCAGTGTATCCAGGCTCATTCTATTTACTAGTTTCTGTTAATCCCCTTTATACTACATGTATTTTATCTCTTTCATCTTGGCAAATTATCTGTCAGTTTTATTTACCAAAATGGTTTTTGATGTGATGTCCTGAATTTATTTTTTGTATCTGTTTTCCTACATAATATCTCATGTACCAGCGCCAGGCAGTGCTATTTCCAGTCAAATGAATCAGATTTAGGGGAGAGGAAAAAAAAATAAAAAAAAGAAAATTGACTCCACTAGTCTTGAGAGAAGCATCTTTCTATTATTTTAATAGGAAAATTTTGGAAACCATTGGCCTGAAACAGAGACATTAGGCCTGAAACACGGAACTGCTTTATTTTTATGTATTTTTTTCCTGTTGCTGTTATTGAGGCACTTATATTTCAATGCTAAATGGAAATCAGTGTTTTGTAAATAATTGGTATCTATTGATTAATTTATTTAGGCAATTTATAACACAATAAAAAAAAAAAAAAAACACACACACACACACAAATTGATTCAGATTGGAACGAGTTTTAATAAGTGATCTAGTCCAGTCTACTTAAAGCAGGGTTAGTGCAACCAGCTAGAGTGGGTATTTGTGAGTATTTCTGAGGCACAATAGGATCCTGAAAAATGTTTGTTTTCTGATCTTTCTGTGCTGTATTGCTATTGCATTAAATGACAAATTTTAATTTGTGCACTAGCATGCGGTAGTGTTTGGAGCGTGTCCGCAGAGACGTAATCAAATATGATAGTGCTTTTTATTGGTTTGTCTCGTCTATGGAGCATGAATTAAAATTGAGAGAGATGCATCATGTTGGCATCTCCCCAGAGTTCTTGCAGTGGATCCTCATCCAAGATGTATAGGCAGAGGATCTGCTCTTAGGCTTTGTTTCCCCAGTTCCTTATTCCTTTTCATAGTTAGTGTGTTCTAGATCCAGAAGGATAATATAACAAGTAACTGTTCCTACAGGATGGTATAACTTGTTAAGTTGGTTAAGAGGTATTACTGATTTGGAAATGGAGATTTAAAAAAAAAGTGTAAATAAACTCTAGGGGTTGGTCAGGGACACAGAGCTGAGTATGGGAGGTATGAATTTTTTCTGGTACCAATACCCAGCTGTAAAACTTATTTTTAGGAGCATTGCATATATGTAATGTATATAAACTGTTCTTTATATATATTATACTGTTTATAAATATTAACTATATTAAGAATTACTGAAACCAGCAGGAGTTTCAGATGCATCAGTAGTTTTTCATTTCAATTGTCAGTATGCAGAAATGCTCAAGAACATCTTCAAAGTTCAGCGTTTAGCTCATACATACAGATTGTGTCTGAGGATGGTAAGCTCTGATGCTTACTTTTACATCAAACAGTAAAACTCTTATTTCAGGAATACGTAGATCATAATTTTCAGGAGTAGAATTTTTTTGTGAACCAGATGATAACATTTCTGGACGAAAAAGGGATTTGTCATTTACTATGGAAAGACTGCTGAGAAGTTTGACTAAATAGGTTGTTTAGGTAACTATAAGCCAAGTTTTTATTCTGATCAGTGTTTTACTTATTTAAATTGAATAAAGAAATAGGAAAATAGAGTTTCATCGAATGAAAGTATCTGGCAATGCATGTTTTTACACCAGTACTGAGCTGTACTTGTTTACTTATACGGAAAAGTTATTTGGAGTTCAAGCTACTTTTCATTGAGACATTACACTACCAATACTGGTATTTTTACTGTTAGATACATTAAGTTCATGCGTTATAAGTGGCATAGAGCATAAAAATGAATTATTTTGAGCCTGGCTATATAATTCTATTTTTCTTGTCATTATAATAAATATCATTTGCATTTTAATTTGGTTTTGGACAGTGTGACTCAGCCATGCCAAGTGTAGTACAGAATATTCAAAGGACTGGAAGTAAAATCAGGCAGTTGGTGGCGGTTTGTATTTGGATACTGGAAAAACCCAGCAGCTGAGCATTGAAGAGGGCATGGCATGACTTTGGAGGATTCCTGCTGAAGGCCTTGCTGTACGATGTAACGTGAAATGGAAGTTGCCTGTGGCCTTGGCACCAGTGAGGGGTGTGAGTATTAGAGGCTGTTGTTGACTAGTAAGTGACCTTAACTTGATTTGCACAGATTTATCACAAATACTGCCTGACGCGTCTTGCCAACAGAAATAAGCTGTAGTATTAATATTGCTTCCTGAGCAGTCCTGGTTTGATCAAGAGAAGTTGGAAGCTTCTGAGTCTTGTATGTCTTTGGGTGCTGACCTGAAAGTTTGTCATTGACTATTACAAGTTTATCGGCAAAAGATCAACATACAATAGAATTTAGTATCAAAATAAATTGAAGCCACTGTTTATCTGTTATCCAAAGAACCAATTAGCCTATCTTAGAAAGGAACTGGGTTGGTTGGGCATTATTTTCCTTCAATTAATCCATGCTGTCTCTCCTCATCCTTGTCTTCCATGTGCCAGGGAATGGCTTCAGTGAGGGCTTTGCTCCATTATTTTCCCAATGTCTAAGGAGACCAGGTCCGCCAGGCTGTATTCCTAGATACTGCTCATGGCTTTTGCCTTTTTCTGGTATTAGGAAGCTCCACGATGACATCAGGCAGCTCCTTCAGCACTTTCAGATATGTGCTCTAGTCCCAAAGCTCTAGGTAGGTCCAGCTGCTGCACTTGACTATCTGGCTTGATCCTCCTATGTTGTAGTATTAGTACCTTTGCTTTCAGGGCTTTGGTACAGGGTGCTTGGAGTAGCTTTTGCTTGTGAATAGCAGCACACGCCAAGTGTTATCATTGCCAGGAGGACAGGCCCTCCCTACAGCAGTGCATGGGCTCAGTTACCTGGGCAGGTCAGAGGGATTGGGTGTTTGTCTTATTTTAGACCGTTACGGATTTTTGTTTTGTTTTGTTTTTGTTTTGATTAGTTTAGAGTATACCTTGAGTCCAGAATGTGCAGGCTGAGAATGGTAGTTCTCAAAAGCTGGTGTTTTCATTGCATAATTAAAAAATATATTTATATTTAATCTGTTCTTCCCTGATGCAATGCGCAGTCACACCCTGTTTAGCATATTTCTGACAAGTGCCATAGTTAAACTTGTTGAATATTTTAAGCTTGAACGGCAACCTGAATGGAGGGTTTTTTATGAAAAAAATGTGCACCCTTTAACTGGAATCAGAATGTTCTCAGTGTTTCAGTTTTGTGACGTCTTTCTGCCTGTAATCAACTTTAAAAGATACTGCAGGTGGCTCGAAGGTAGAGTGGGTTAACGATTAATAAGGATTTACGCAGTTTTTTGCGTCACTTCTTATTTCCAAATCATTTGCTAACAAGTCACCTAAGGGCTTAAAATCGACCAGGACAATAAGCAGCAGGAGCCTCTAGTGCAATTGATGCTGATGAACAAAGAAACAAAAAATTATAAAAGTCAAAATAAGTATTTTATTTACTTGTTCAATTTGATACTATAAATTGCTTTATTGCAAAGAGTACAAAGAACCAATTCAAATCATTTCTTTGTTGCAACTCTAAGTAGAATGTAAACTTCCCTCCTAATATTCAGTGTAAAGATTACTCAATACTAAATGTTGCTATATGACTTTTGCTCAAAACACTTACTCAGTTGAATAACAGTCTTAATATGTGATTTTATTTTATTTTTCCCAACTTTTCATCCTCATGTTGTTTGCAAGCCTCTTTGGAGGATGCTGCCTTAGCAGAAAGGCAGCATATCTTCCAATATTGCAAACGAAGATGAGCAATAAAAGCAGCCATTTCTGTGACCATGTTGAAGGCTTCTGTCTGAAGAGTGTGCTCCTTGTGTTGTTTTTGGTGTGTTCCTTTCAAGCCTCAGGATCCTTGTAAATACATTAATTTTTTATAAACTACTTGCTAATGAAGGCGAGAGGCTTCTGAAGAGATGTGGCATTTTAAATGTTGGGTTATATTTTCAATTTTTTAATCAACCTCAGGAGGGTACTGCTTACCTGATATGTAGGCAATTCTTCTGCTTTCCAAGCAAAACTTGGGCAAAATTCTCCCTTCTTTCTCCATTTTTTTTCCCACAGATTTCAGAGTGATATTTAACTTGATCATAATGTTTTTTTGCAGTTGGTTTCCATTTTCTTACATGCTTCTATAGGCTTCTATACTGCTCAGATGTTTTCTGCTGAAAGCATGGCTGCGGCATAGGTGACTTGGAAGCTTAAGGGGCCTCTAAAGAGGCATTTTCTCCTTGATCCACAGCAGCTGCAAAGTATTTGGATATTTTCTCTTTCTCAGGAGATGCTTATAATGATGTCAATGTCTGTCTTAATATTCTTGAACTAAACACTGAATGCTTTTCTCACTCCCAGTTAAAATGGCAACTCTCATTACTCCTAAAGCAGCTCCAATTTGGTCATGCTTTCATCTGGAAAAGTGTCTCCTCATTCTGAATGCTTTTATAGGTCTTTTGAAAGTTGTACATTTCTTGCATGACTTTGACTTATTCATTTAGCATGTTTGGGCTTCATTTGTAGTTGCAAGGGGAGAAGTTGGAAGTAGAGCAGTTAAGTCTCCTCCAATTGAAATGTATTTTTCCAGAATGACTCCTATGACTTGAGCAGAATGCACATATATTTTGTGCTGCGTTGTACTGTGTACTAAATTCGGAAATGGCTATTAAAGTTTGCATGTTCTAACTGGGATTTAAACTATGAGCAGTTTACATTCCAAGATCACCGTGTATCATGAGCATTTTACATGAATTTTTTTAGTCATAAATACATTTCCTTTTGCACATTTCTAGTAGGTTAATTTATTTTTGTTAAGTGAATATTTAGTAAAATGTAGAGATGCTCTTTGAATTAGATTAGTTAGATGAAAAAGCTGAATAGTTAAAAGGGGTCTGTCCAACTGGATGGGCTCTCCCTGTGTCTGCTGGAGACTTCAGTCCTGAGGTTTCTGTTCCTTTCTTAGGCCATGGTTTGTCTCTCTGGTTTGTCTGGAAATTGTCCGCAGGATATTTTAACTTCCTGCGTGCACCAGTAGGAATGCTTTTTAATTGAATGTTTTCTAATGTAATATATTGAAATAAACTTCAATGAGAGTATTTTCTAATTTAATCTATTAAAATCAATGTCTTCAAGCCATTTACTGAATGGGACATAGGCCAGTTGCCTGAGTCCTTTGTTTAAAGCTTAGGCTGAAGCGGAGCAGCTTGGGGACTGTGTCATAGCTCGGGTGTACTGATATTCTACTTGTTCTGCTTGTTTTTGTTATAGTCTCATTATATACTCACCTGCAATTTTAAGATAAACTCTTATTTTGCATTATAAATCCTCCTACATGTCCGAGCATTTGTTCCGCGTGAAGACCTATGGTTGAAACACGTGTTCACTCGTGAGCTGAATTTCCTGGGGTTGGACCAGACAAGTGCATCAGCTGATGGAAAATAAAGCAAGAAAACACTAGGCCTGTGTTTGGAACAACGGTGCGTTGAAAATGGAATGGTTGTTCTGCAGTGTCAGAAAATAAAAGAACTTTAAAAAGCTATTATGTGCACAGTAATTGAAATGAATATGAAAGTCAAGTCATCTTTTTTGAAAGGATTAAGAGCTGTCCTATCTTTGTAAAAGAAATTTGTCTGCTCTGATTCATTGTGTTCTGAAAGGGCAGTTGTTTCTTGTTGAGTTTTGCTCTTTTCTTCTTTTTGGCACTCACTGCTACTTACTGGAGGCAAAAACTTACTGGAAAAATTAAGCTGCTTTCCAGCTGAAAAACATGCTTGTAATACATAAATAGGGTGCAATTTACTATTTAAAAGGTGCTTGCAGACCTTTTTTTTCAGTAGTTTTTTTTCCACTCAGAATCAAGTACTGAAAGTGCATTAGACCTTTCAGCAATAAAACTTGTTGAACTCTAAGTGCCAAGCTCTGTTTGGCCCCACTGTGGGTGCTTGCACTAATCAATATGTAAGGATTCTTTTTTGCACGTTCTTTTTGTTGCAATTTTTTTCCATTTGGCGCTAAATATCCTAATGCTTTTTAAAAGGATCAGATGTTAATGCTAACCTGGATTCATTTCACTGTTCATTTTTTTTTAGTATCATCTGAATCGGTATTTAAGTGATTATATGGACCAAGTTGACAAATCAGTCTCTTAAAATATCTAAAAGTCTGGTTACCAAAATATTTTTGGTACTTTTGAATATCAGAGTAGCCTAGGGCACCTCTTAGCATATAAAGTCAGAAAGCATACAATACCTTTTGCTTTAAATGGTGTATTGTCTGAGCACAGACCTGGAATGACAGGGAAAACTGCACAGGACCTACAGACTAGACCAGTTTTGGCTGTATGTTTTCTTGGAGCAGCATCTTGAGAAGCTTTTGTGATTGTAAATGAATTTCTTTTTTCTCTTTAATGTATCTATACGCACACACACAAACACACTCGTGCGTAGTGTGATATGGAGATTTAAATTACTAGGCTCCCATTTTGATCTATGAAATGGAAATAACACGCTCTCCTAAGAGAACTTGAAAGGAGTTCGAAGAGAAAAATGATTTCTTTGAGAGGAGCATGTCTTAGTGCTTAAGTAAAGATGACTTTTTTTTTTGGTGACTGCATGAACAGGTGACAAATTCTGCCCAAACTCCCTTCTAAATTCTCCTTGTAGCTGTATTGCTGCAGGTTCCAGCTCCAGCCAGGACACTTACTGGATGTGTTCCTTCAAATGGTGATAACGCTTTTGGTGAAATAGCATGTTCATTGTAACTTCATTTTTGGATGTGACAGAAGGGCGTATTAAAGCCTGTTAGAGATTTTTGGCTCCTCTAAAATGGAAAATTTGGGGGGTGTATTTTGTCAAGATTGTACATTTGCAAGGATTGAGGAAAAGATAAGTCCGATTTAATGGTACCATTTGATCAGGTTGGGCTAGTCTTACCTGTGTGGGACCGAGAGAGAAGCTTGGGGTATTAAGCTCCACGCTGGCACCATAGATGTTTCTCCATCACCTTGGCGGCTGCGTCATTGAACGCATAAGCCATTGGTTGTACTAGCATGCAAGTGTATGTTTTAGAAAATTAAATTTAAAAGGGAGCATTTTAGGTAGTTGCTTTTTCCATTCGCCACTCCACAGAAGGAGTTGAGAGGCAAGATAAAGCCTCTTGCTATTTACTATGTTTATTAAAGGAGGGATTAAAGCTCTATTGTTATGTAGTTTGGTTTACAGTTTGCATTTTACTGGACTTTGGGGTAAAGGTAGTATAAATGTTTAAAAACATCATTTTATTTAGAAATTGCTTGCTCTGTTTTTCGCCATGCCTTTGAAGAATAGAAGAGAATTATGTGCCTTGTTTTGACCTCCCAGACTGGAGTAAGAGGAGATTATGAGGCAGAAAATGCTATTTTTATACTATCTCTCACCTTTGTTAACATCTTATTAGACGTAAATCATGTAGTTTCGGGTTGCATAGTGACAATATGGTTCACCATGCGTTCTATTTCTGTAACTTTATTTAAAGCTGACATGTAACTCGCTGTACCTGAAACCCCAAGTGAGCCAGTTACTGGAGTGTAACAAAGTTTTGACGTCAGAACTGCTATTTATTCCGCCGGCAACCATTAGCAATGCATTACCCTTTGGCACTCGTGTTTTCAGAAACATAGTTAAATTTTTATGACTGGTTCTAGCCAATTAGGATTCTCTCTCGTTAGAGGAATAAGGGAAGAGGGCTTTTTTTTAATACTCCTCTTAAATATAGCTTCCCCCCAACAACACTGTTCAAATACGGTTTTCTCTTTCCCACCAAGTTCTTGCCACGTGCGCTCGGCCCCGCTTGGTGCCGGTGTGCGCGGAGGCAAGGATTAGGCACCTGAGCGTTTATTCGGGTTAATGCAATTACAGCTGAGTCACGTGTAGCCTCTCCTCTTGCCTGGCCTGGGAGGATACAGGCAGCGGGGAGGAAAAGCAGCGATGGTGAAAAATCCCCTTCTCTCAGGCAAATGTTCGTTTTGTTTTCTCTTACTATTCCCTGCTCCCGCCTCCTCCCCAGGCATTAACTTCAGCAATACCGGGCTACGGAGCATTCGCTGAAGTGCAGCGTTTAATGCAACAAGAGCGTTGCAGGATCCCAGAGTATTCCTGCTTGTCTGCTGTCTGTGGCTGTTCTGGAGATGAGAAATGCCGCTGTGTACACATGTAGCATCTGCACCAGTCAAACCTTTCGTCTGCGTCGCTTTTTGGCGTATTTCTCCTGGGGGCTGTCCTGTGTGCTAGATATTGGTGCATGAAGCTGGAGCTGGCGGGCTACGAGGCTGATTGTACGCGTTGCTTTGCTAGTGCATTTTCAGCTTGTGTCGAAGAGAGCGCTCTTTTACAGGAGATTTTTCACTTCCTGTGCTCTGTTAATGATCTTGCATTGCCTGGATCAGTAGCAGAAATGTTGTCAGCTCTTGCATTTCCTGTGCTAACACTCATCTGTAGTCTCTCATCTTTATTTTAACAGGCGAATTCTAGTATATTGCATAAATGTTGGTGCTTGCAAACTAAAGATCCTCTGGCTTTTGGCAGTCTATTCCTATTTGAGCTCCATCTATTCATTTGGCAATCTTGGGAAGTATCAGATATCTTCATTTTTTTTTTTAACTTGATTTTTCTCATCTCCAAAATATACCTACATAATATATAAATGCCTAATTCCAAATGTGAATGCCTTAGAACAGATTTTTTTTTAACATTAGCCTAGCTTAAAGCCCATGAAGATGAACAGAAATGCTCATCTCAAATTCACCGTATAGCAGCTTGGAAAAAATAAACTGCTTTAAATCCTAGCTGCGGACATTCTAATTACTTTCTTATGTTAGTCCAACCTAAAAAATACAAGAAAATATTCCTCCTGCCATTTCTCAAGTGAGAATTTACATGTCAATTCTTGAAGCCAACTACATGAGGCTATTCAAACTAATTGCAAACTTAATCCCACCTATAGTTTGGTGTGTTAGGCCCCTGACCTCAACTGTGCCTTGGAAAAACCCGTGTTCTAAACCTTACTACCTTCAGCTGCTCTTCATTTGTGCAGAATTGTCAAATTTCAGTCATCTCAAGTTACTTGAGATAGAATCTGTTTGTAGTGAGTGTGAATATATTTAATTTGATCTCTATTGATCTAGCGGAAAATAACAGTTTGTGTTGTACCTTGGTTGCTGTGGTACGTTGGTTAATGAGCAAAAAAAGGCACAAAAGAGAGAAAGGCAAGATTGTGTTCAGATTGACAGGAAAGTGTTCTAAGAAAATAATTTCTCCTAGAAAACAGGAAAAGCTCCTTTAAGTAATGCTTTAAAGTGATGTTCTATGTGGCAAACACCCATTCTGTGTTCATTTAACATGAAAAATATGATGTATAGAAAGTAGCAGTGGTCTGGCATTGATACTCCTTGGAGAAGCAGTGGGAATGGGGCGAAGAGAAGGGATCTTTGCAATGTTTAAGCATTTGAAAATGTAGCAAACGCTGGACAAAGCCCCATCTCCTGAAGACTGGAGGTGTGTGCGCAGTCTGAAGAAAATGCAGTCTTGGAAGCACTGGAAGGCCACGGGAGTTTGGTATCCACGAAGGAGAAGCTAGGACTTTTGAAAAGGACTGACATGAATCAGAGGTGAAGTTCAAGGGAAGGATATAAATTTGTAACATGATGGAAAAAAGGCCAAGCAGAAGGGAATTTAAATTTTGACAGGCGGTTCAACACTGGTAAGTAAAATTTGCGGGGAAGTCAGGGATAGCCAAGAAGAAGCTTTAGAGGAGCCTACAGAAGGATGTCCTCAAGCCTATCTTGTTCCAGGTGGCAATACTGAGTGGGGTTTTAACCAATAGATTAACAACAACATAAAAAATTTGCCTGATTGTGCTTTTCTGTGTCCCTCTGTGGACATTCTGCACGGGTGTATGTACCATCGATTGCAATGGCCATGGCAAGTGAGGTGGCTTCACACCTACCTGTCTCCTTGGGCATGAAATCGGCCAGTGAAAACCCTTCCCAACAGATGCTCTTCCCTTCGCGCTGCTCTTCTGCAGGGATCGGCGTCTCCTGGAAATGAGCCACCGTACTTCACCGTGCAGTAACTGCTTAATTATAGTTATTTATTTTGGTAACATTTGTTCTTCACTTTGAGTTGAAGATATAATTTCTTATTTGAAATGGAAAATAGTTGCTTATTTCCATTGGTTACGTTAAAGACTTAAGTACTTTCATTTACAGGAGCTTCTATAACATTGCCTGTCATTTTTGGAAAATCAAGATCTGCTGGAGAAAAAGTGTTCTTAAGCCACTTTTTCTTTCCGGGACACAAAGAAAGGTTTTTGACTCTAAGGTAGCTAACCCACAACAAGTATTTAAATAACAGACAAAAAAATGAATGCTACGTGTTGCTTTTTTTCTTAAAAGGGTTAGGGGAAACTCTGATTATCTCAGGGTTTTTCCTCAGAAATGTTACATATCAGTTGCTGTAGTTAGGGTAATCTGTGGCATTTTGGTATTCAGAATCCAAAAAAGCAGAGAGAGCTGAGGAAGAACAACCACCCTGGGCATCAGCTGCTTCTCTTCCTGTGACTTCTGCATCCCAGACAATAATGTTCAGACAGAAGCAGATATATTTCTGTGTTTCAAGATGATCTTTTTCCATGCAAAATATTGACTTGCTGATAGACAGAGGTGATGAGTACAGAGTGGGAGAGTTAGGGTATTTGGTTGAACAGTGCAACTCTACAAGTTCTTTTTATACAGCATTATGTTACTTCTGAGTGTCGCCTGGAGTTTTAAAAGCGTTACTATTTGTTTGATGAAAATATTGATTTGCATTAGGCCCAGGATTAGTGCTTGTAAAAATGGTTAGTGCCCTCGAATTTGGTTGCAGATAGTTATAATGGCTAGTCTATGTTTTTAAATCATTTATGCACCTTACCAAAGTTTTCATCTTCTGTGGTGTGCTTAAAGTTTGTGGAATGCTCAAACTGTGTGTTCTATATTCCCTGCATATCAGATACAAATATTGTCCTAAAAAAATGTTTTCTTCTGACCGAGATGCAGTCTTGATAGGACTTCCTCTAGCAAAATTCTTGTTTACTCCTTCTCATAACTTGGTTATAACTCTGAGGTCCTTTTGTTTTGGTTCTTCAGTAGCCTCAAGAAAAATTCAAGCAAGCATTAAGGATAACATTTTTCTCACCCTTTCTACAAGAGCTTGTGCAAAGTGAGCCAGGTGTGCAGTCTGAAATACAAGCTTATATATACATAAAATGATTTTCTTTCATGAAAAGTTTATTCCTAAAGGTTATTTTATTATTAAGCTAGAGTATGCATATATGCTTGTAAAGTAAGGTATATATATTTGGATGAGCTTAAATAATGATCAGGTGAACTTTACAACGGGGCATTTAAATATCTGTTTGAATATATGCATGCTGTGAAGAACTTCTAGCTAATTAAATCCGATTGTTTGGTGTTACAAACCAAAGCATAATATAATGCCTTACACTATGTTTTGTCTTAAAGTGAGTAGGAGTCCTATAGACACTTTTTAATTTCTACCCTAAGTAGTTGCCTAATGTAATTTCCATTAAAAGTAATAGGTGATCAGGCAGATTTTTCTGCCTGACATTTCCAGCTCATAGGAGACTTTTGCCTTTGGGTTCCTCAGTATGTGCTCTTACATGTTACACTTTGGACTTCCTCTAACATTTTCAATTTTTACCATAGCACTTAGCAAGAATTAGGTTGATAACCTAGGTTGATATTACTGTCTCTTCTTGGTCAATATAAATATTGCTGTACTTTTTTACTTATGTAGTTTTAAGGATTGTGCTTTCTGATAGTTCTGACTGGGATGTCAGCATATCAGCTTCTGTTCTGGCAGCCTGACACATTTTTATAATTAAACACTCTCTCTTCTATATCTTACCTTCTTGAGGTATTAGCTGTGACTGCCTGAAAAATCAGACAGATACTATTATATGTTAATCCAATAATATCGTTGAAACTCCAGGCAAAAACGTATAAAAATATAATCTTGATAACCTTACTATGCTTCAGACTTTGTGTTGTCACCTCCAGTGGCATTTAACTTGACTGCACATGAAGTCTCTACCCTAAGAAACTTACAGGTAGTTGAAAATAATTTATTTCATCAAAAATGATAAGCTTTGTTATTTATTAAAATTAAAAGATGATTTGCACAACTTCTGAATGCTCACTGGGGTACAGGAAAGTCCATTTGCCTGTGAAAGTATCACTCAACCCTGATTGTCTTTATAGATAACCCCTGAGGCAGCAAAATTTGAAAAAAAAAATACAATGTTTAATATATGATTTTACAGCAGAATTAGAATTTGATATAGAATTTTCTCTAAGCTTCCTCATGCCCACTAAATGAGTGTCCGCTACAAAATAGCGAGATTTGGATAGATCCTAAACAAACTGGATTTATTTCTCCGATAATATTCTAGAACTGATTTTTTAAAATTAAGATGGTTGAGGTCGCTGGGAGGGAGAATTCCTTACAAATTGTATTTAAAGGCAGCATTTTAAATCAAAAACATTTTTACAGAAGCTGATCTTGTGCTTTTCTGTATAAATTGAGAAACTTTTCATGATCTAATGCTTTCCGTAGTAACTGAATTCTTCTATCTTAGGGTGATGCACCTCCCTGTAAGTTGTGGAATTGGGAAAATGCTTTCTTCAACTTTGATTCAACAAACTAGTTAAATAAATACTCCCTTCTAAATATGCACTTAACCCTACTAAAGATTACAAGGTTTAAGTGCATCATTTGCTTTCCAAGCATGGATCTCTGTACTGTGATAAAAATAGATGTAATTTGTGCTTGCAATTTGGAACACGAGCTTTACAATTGCAGATTCAGAAGTTGGAAAAGTATGGGTTGGCAAAATCCCAGAACTGCTTTTGAGGAAGGAATGAATAGCAGGTAGAAACACAGAAGTTTCTGACGTAGGTTTTCTGCCTGGCTCTAGCCGTCCCATCCAAGCCATGAGTTCCCCAGTGAAATGCCGTAAGGCCAGGAGATCAGGTGCTCAACGTACTGATTTGTAAAGATTCCCAAAGATTCAATAAGACCCTAAGTAGGTGATGAAGCCACTGACTGTCAGCTGCTGCGAAGATCCAGCTTCCTGTGACGAGCTTCAAAACCTTACAAGACAGTTAAGTGTAAAATGGTGTGTGGGGCAGAAAACACAGGCTTTATTTGTGTACCAATGTGCAATGAACTGGCTGTTTAGTGGTGAAATACTGGATTTGTAATACTTAGTTCTGTGAAAACAGAGTGCTCAGGGGTGGTTAGAAGAGCGTGGTAGAAACTGTTAGCAATGAAATAGAGAATAGAACAGAGAATTTTATGGTGTCATTTAAACTCATTTTGCTTTTCATATTTTGCACAATTCTGTTTCCCCATCAGGAAAGGTGGTAATGCCTGGTATAAGGATGTGGAAGAGCCAGGCTTTGTGGCTCCTGTGATTACCAGCTGAATGATGCCCCTACTTCACTTCTTCCTTTATTTGCATTACTCTTTGTTCATGTTTTTCTTTCCACTGTTAAGAGTTTTATAGTTGGGAGATGTGATCCTGGCTGAGTGTTTAGATAATGCTCCAAGGGATAGCCTGGCAGGGATGTAAACGTGCTGTTATGTGAGGCAACTTAGAAGGACATAGGGGAAGAAAAAGTTACTTGTTTCTTTTCTGATATATTCTTGATGTCAGATATGTTCATCCTTAGTTTGTTATGGTTTAACAACCATGGCAAAGAAAGTTTGTCAAAAGAAATGAAAATCATATAGGATTTTTCCAGGGCATTCCAATACTGTCAGCTCCTGAGTAATTAAAACAAACAAAAGTGTGATTCAGATTTTTTTTTCCATTTATTGTCATACTATGACTTCTGAGTCTGGTCTAGACTCATATTTTGCTAGCTAGGCAAAGGCTGTGTAAATATATTCCCAATATCAGTAGCAGCAGATCTGTCAAAGCAGTAATTATGCACACTTCTAAGCAAGCTCCCTGCATGAATAGAGCACTTGAGAACGCCAGAGCTTCTGATGGGGAAAAATATTGTGTAAATGTGCTTGGTTGGCTAAAGAAAAGCTAATGATAATTATGTGTGTTACTCCCTTCTGCAGGGAGAAGGGGATGTTTCTTACATGCTGCCCGTCTGGTTTACAGCAGGTATATGAAATGTAAACCAAGTTATAGTAGGAGTCCTCTTCAAACAGCTCAATGTGGGTTTGTAGCTTGGAGTAGCCAGTTGATACTTGATTACATGTTACTCTCTAAATCATCTATCTTTTAACTTCAGATTCCTTTTTTTTTTCACCTGTAGGTAAATACGGGGAAAAGCATCTAACCCTTTAAACGAGTGAATGAATGCTCTCCGAAGCCAGATAGCTATATTGAGATCCTACAAACTGACTGCTTTCTCTGTAATCCCTTGCTTGTGAGCAGATTGCTGTGGATTTTGAAGGGATGCACTTAAAGAAAGCACTGAACAGTGTAAGGATTTAGTTTTCCTTTAAATAAAAATATTTTTATATGATTTTCCAGTATGTATAAAATTTGCTATTTGCTTCTTTCTTTAATTTGCTTCTATAATCGCCAGCCATTTCCTATTGGCCTTCCATTTGCCAAGATAAAACCTATGTGTCTTAACCTTTAATTTTCATAGCTCTTTAGAAATTTTTGTTTTGGGCTGAATTGAACATGTCTGTTATGGAAGGTGTTTTATGAATGGATTTTTATATTCTATGAAAACAATCCTTGCTCTTTTGATTAAGTAGTTATTTATCTTTTCCTAATTAAGCAGCTTTTGGTACTTGGATTAAATGAGACATGAGGGGCAATGGAAGCATGGTTGTATGGAGGCTGTTGGTGAAGAAAGAGGAAGTTTGTGGGCAGCTGCAGGAGAATTAAAGCAGGAACCAGCTCCTTTCCTAATGGTGTGAGGAGGAGGCGGTAAAGTGAGGCAGCAATAAGGTAATTGACAGAAGAGGACAGAAAAGCAGCGTATCCACCTTTGCTTTACTCACTGTGACAGTATGAGGTGTTCAGTGTCCTGGAGGCTCATATAAAACATTGTGATTCCTAAATACTTTAAATGGCATTTCTGTAACTCTATGTGCTGAATAAAGTTTTGATTATATCCCCACCCCAAATTTGAAAATAAGAACTTACTTGATTCTGTGGAAATTGCTTTTTACATATGCTTCGTTGCATGAATTCAAGTCTTTATTAACAATCTCAAGTAGATATACAGGCTTTCTCCAGAGCTGTAAGTAATTTTGGTAAATCTGGGACTGTAATGACCCGGCTCCTTTATAAGTTAGTAATTTGTTGGATGTGGAAATGTTGCTTTTGTTTGCACACCAACTGTGGTTATCCCATTTGCCCAAGGTCCTGTGGCCTTTGTGCAGTGTCTGCAGGCATGGGAATGCTCCAAGCTCCTCCTAGCGCAGGGTCTGCAATGCCCAGGGAACTGCGAGTAGAAGATCTCTCTTATTCCTAAGTTAGTGCTTTGTATCTGCCCCAGAGCAGCTGTAGCTGAAAATCCCAAACATCTGACAGCTCCTCAATGACCTAGGTGCAAGGAGTCGGTGAGACCAAGGTAGGTCTGTCCTCATTACAGCTGGTGCTAATTGGCAGCTATATGGGCTATGAGGAGCGTTACTGGGTCTAAGTGCTAGACCAGTTAGATTTACTTTGGCAAGAGTTGGTTGAAGAGCATTTTCTTCTTGTTTCTTTCAAAGAAACCATTTTCTGTAGTTGAGTGACTTTCACTCTTGACAAGGGATCATCATTTCCTGACATTGTCTATGTTCACACATAAAACTTGCGATAGTAGCAATGGTAGGAGATCAAGCACAAGGATGATTATTTACATTTGTATTTTGTGGAAAAATACTGAAATACCATGAAAGTGGAATCATGTTTTTCTGTGAAATTGAGCATTTGTCACACCAATGCTGAAGAAAAAAAGCTACTGAGAGAAAGTAGGTAAGAAGAAAAAATTGCTTTCTCTGTTTACTTTGTAGAGTTTAAGGTGATTCTGCAGCATTTTTTTCACTTCACTGGAATAAATATTTTTATAAAGCAATATGAAACTACCAGAGATTAACTGAAAGCAGAACAACCTATAATATTTTGAAAGATTTTACCCACTCCTCTTTCTGTTTCTTTGTTATTTCGCAGTGTGGATCTGATGCTTTCTATCAGAAATAGCATGCTGTGTGTCATAGTAATACTGTATGACCTGAACCAAGGGTCCTGAGCCCTAAATCATGCTTGTTTTCCAAGCATAGCAGATATTAAAAGAATTCTGAAAACTCTTGAGGCTGTTATGCAATAAGATCTATTAGAGGCCCAAGAACATATGTAGCAGCTGGAATAACATTTTGTTATAAAATTAGCTAGCTTGTCCATGTCTCCAGTGTTCTCTTAAATCCTTCAATACATTTTTGTCTAAGAATGTCAAAGTGAGTTAAGATGGACTGACCATGTGGAATGTTTGGAGAAGTTGGAGGTTGCTTTTCGGTTGGGAATTGACAAAATATGTTTATCCTATTGCCAAAATTAAAAAACAAAATATATATATGGAAGTTTCCATACATACATACTAGTTTCTGTACTTAGTATGGAAACTGAGTAAATGAAGAACATTGTCTGCTCTTTGATGTTCTCTGACCATAATCTCCCAAAGTGTAAATAAGTAGCTTTCTGCATAGCTATATTCAAGTAATTCATTATCAAATCCTATAAGTCTTGTTTTTTCCACGTACAAGTTGGAAGTAAAAGCACTTGCTAAGTGTTTTATGCTTCTGAGATCTTTAAGTATTTTAAGTGGTGGTCAAGTACTAAGCTTGAGTATTTGCTCCTAAGCAAGAGGATAGGATCTGCTTAGGGTTTGGGTGTTACTTTCAAAGGATGTTTACTTAAAGTACCTCCCACTTTACTTCCCTTTAGTAGATCTGACAGCTTTTATTGGTATCCCCAAGACCACCCATTCCAGCTTGGTCTCTGTGTCTGTCTTCTTTCCTCCCAGGCTTTTCTGAACTACAAACCAGGCTATTTTCATGTAATGTTTTGGGATGTGTCCTAAGTCACTAGTTTGCCTTTCCTGGTTTTCCATCTAAGCATTGTTATTGCAGTAGATTAATACAAAAGGGGTTTGTGGACAGATTTACATGCTAGATGAATGTGGTCATTGCTGGAAATCTGCAGCAGCAGAAGGCATGTAGAAAATCAACATATTTAGCATAAGATTCATAAGATTTTATTACTTATTCAACCATTTATTTTAGTCTCCTTTTCCAAAATAACCTAATAATGTAAACAGGCTGAAGGCAGAAGAAATTAAATTTAAATTAAACATTTGTAGAAAAACATCTGCTTAACGGGCAGTTAATGTTTTCAGATGGGCAGAAAAAGGAAGAATTTTCCTATGTCCAATTTAAATCTTTTGAAAGCTTGGTAAAATATTTTTCTTTGATTAAATGCTGTTCTCAAAACCAGAAAGATAACTCCATCATCCATGGCATCATTATCTCCTATGAAGAAGAGTTGCAATTCATTATATACAGATTCTATACACAGGCTGTATTGTCACACAGGCAAAAGGCTGATATTCAAATGTCAACCTGATTTTTTTTACCAGTATTTTTATTTGCAAAGTCAAAATATTTTGTTGCCAAAGGATGCCTATCCCAAATAGTAAATTTCAATAGCTGATAGGCGCTCTTTTTTAACTATCTTTTCCTAATTCTAGATAGTTGACAGACCGTAAATCAAAGGCCATAATCCTAAACTTTTTTGGGTATCCATTTATTTATGTTTTCATAAGAAACTTAGTCAGTTTGCTATCAAGTCGTAAGTCTACAGATCAAATTATTTTTTTGCAATGATTGGCAGCAGAATACGTCTCTAATTCATAGTCTCCAGCATGGAATAGAGTGTAATGGGGGGTAGTAGGCAACAGCATTTGATGTTTTTTTCCTAATTCTCATTCATTTTTCTCTACCACATACAGAAAAGTAAAGTTCAATCACTTAAACAACTGCAGTCTATCTGTTGTTTAAAGTGAAATAGATTTTCAAAAAAATTCCTCTCCTACTGAAAGGAAGAGTAATCTTGAGCCTGCAACTATTAAACTTCACTCAGAGCAAATGTATTGAGTGGATCATTGTACTGTTCAGGAAATGTCAGTCCTTATTAAGCTCAATAGTTGTATTTAGTTTTGTAGAGTACTGTAATAAATTCAGAAATGGGTATATGTGATCATGATATCCTTCATGAAATAAGTGTTTATTCCCGGTATTTTCCTAGAATGAACTGATAGATGTTGGCTCACTCTGCTGTAATGAGGATACAACTATGTAGCTAAATGTTCTTTCATATATTTATGGGGTTATGATTTTTTTAGTGCTCTTTCTTTTACATCGCACAGTTTTCTTACTCCAGTTGGATGAGTGCAAAAATACCTATAATTCTGTGTTCATGAAGTAATTTTCAAATGAAGCCATTGAAGTCCATTAAGTTATGCCAAAGTGCTTGTTGTGTCAATGTTAAACTGATCAGAAAGAAGGATTAGACTTAAGCTGCTGTTTTGGAAAGCCGGTTGTCTCATTTTCCAAGCGACTAAAACGCTGAAGTGTCAGAAGGTACAAGCAGCTCTCCCTTTGTAGCTGCAGTGGTTAAGGAATTGCTCTCCGTTTGCTCTCTGTAGCCAAAGTTACATGGGCAGTGATTGAAGTTAAGTTAGCTGAACTTTTAATGTGTGAACGTTAATCCCTGTAGCTGAGAAGCACATACCCAAACCATGATCCACACTCAGATGTGGAGCTCTTGCTTCTGTTTAGAGGGTCATAAAGTTTTTGCAGATGAATATGCAGCAGCATATTGGTTTGCACTATAGGGCTTTGAGAAATTGTGAGTGAGACTGACAGCCAGATCCAATAAGCAAGAACCTGATATTTTCCCCTGCCAAATTAAGTATTAAGCACGAGGCTGTGTAGTTGTGGTCCATCTTCTCTGTTTTCCTTTGACTCCAGCCATCACGGTTCTTTTCCCGACGTGGAGTGGGGGATACCTGGGTGTTTAGAGCATTCCCACTGGGTGTGCAGGATGTGTCCTTGACCCCCTGCGTGTTGAATGACATTGAATTCCTGTTGCTCTTGAGCCGCTTTTAAGAGGTTGTCTTACTAAAGGTAGGCTGCCACGGCTGTCACGTACACTGCAAACTCCATCTGGATGCGCTCTTGCTGCGTTTAGGTAAGACTCGGTTTTCCTGGTGAGCGTTAGATGTGTTCTACATTGCCTGTTGTATCACCCTGACCTGGAGATTATCTCTTGTTCTGTCACTTATTTTGGATATAGAGCACCCTGGTTCTTTGAGAGCAAACAGGGAGGAAGTAAAGAGAAGCTGCTGATGGCGGTTTCATCAGTTTTGCTTCTAAAAACTACCTAACCTATTATTTTGGGTGTACACCTGCCTCTTTTGCGTCATGGGAGAGTGCTGTCATCTAATTCCTGCTATACAAGGGGAAAGCGCTGCACCATTAGTTAAATTTGAGACTGTTTTTTTGTGTGTGATTTTTCTTCCAGGAAACAGATTCGAGCTCTTCTAGGACAGTTTAGCCAGGCAGAGACTCTGTTAACCTCATCTGGAGTGGAGCCGGGGACCCTGGATGGAGTTCTCTTGGATGTTGGCTGCTCTTCAATGCAGTTTGATACTCCTGAAAGAGGTTTTTCCCTGCAGAAGGATGGTCCTTTGGACATGAGGATGGATAGTGACAGGTACCTATTAATAAAATATTGACTCCTCAGAACTCCAAAAGGTATCACTCAGCAGAACTCCAAAAGGTATCGCTCAGCAAAATTCTCTGCATTTTGTTTTAAGTTGAAGACTTCCCCTCATAAAACTACATCTTTTTTTTTTTTTTTTTTTTTTTTTTTTTTTTTTTTTTTTTTTTTTTGCCCCAGTAGGCTTCTTTCTTTTGCCATGAAGCTTCTCTAGACTTCAATACTTACAACCTTGGTTATGTTTTTTTACCTCCCTGGAATAAGAGGGAAGATCCAGTAATGACTAATTAAAAGTGTATATATATATTTAAAATTATTTTTGTGACATATAATATTTACAGTTATTGGGCCAACTTTTAATGCAAGACTGAAATATTTTTGATAACTTCCTTGAGGTTATCAAGTATGATGAATCTGGTGGCAGGTGGCTGAAGTAAGCCTTGCGTTAGGCTTTCTATATCGTCTCCTGTAGTGAATTTCCCAAGAAACTTCACAAGCTTTTAAAGTTTAAAAACATATTTACTAACTAGAATTTATTTTCTCTCTTTTACTTGAGAAGTGACTAGGTGAGACAGATTTTCTTTTTCCTTTCCTTTAAAATTTGAAGTTACTATGCTTTTTATTTAATCTGTGGTTTCTAGACTTGGTTTCAGCAACACCACGACTAGCTGCATTGCAGCAAGCTCAGTCTGCTCTGGCCCCTAGGAGGCTCTTTGTTTTTTCTTCACCTGGAGGTCTCATTTCAGCAGTTTTCCAGGTTCTATTTGGTATACAGGCTCACAACTCCTTGCTGGGATCTCTTTCCTTAACTACCATTTATTGTAGAAACTTCACAAACTGAACACTGTTCACTTGCTGTCTCAGGAAAGGAACAATCTTTTGAGGAATGGCCATCTGACCCAGTTGCTTCTCTTTAACATGAATTAAACAAAATGGAAAAAAAAAATATATTGTCTTTCATAGCTGTGAAAACCCCAAAGCAACATTGCCGCTAATGTAAGAGTATGATTTTAGTCCTGTGCAAACTTGTTTTTTACTGTAAGCTTTCCTTTGCAATATTATAAGTTTCTTTTCAAGTAGTGTAAAAGGCGTATCAGGGTTACTTACATCACAAATTAAGAGCTACCAGTAAATTTTATGTATACTTAGATCAACAGAATTGGTCTTGAGTACGTTCAGTAGGAGGAAATGCAATAGTAGTTGAGCTTATTGGAAGCATAAACTTCTATTTACGTAGGAGTTTTCGTCTTTAAGCAATCTAATGTGAGACTGTACTTTTTACAGGAAGAAGACTAAGGTGTTTGTGTAGGTGATAGTGACTGCATAATGCATTAAGAGGAAAGTGAACATTCTTGCCCGGTGTTTTGATGAGCCTTTAGTCTTAGGAAACATCATTTGACCTTTCATTGTTCCCATAGAGCCTGTGGGGAAACCTTAATTACTGAGAAATTATTCAGAAATCTTATCCCATAGCAAATTTCATGATACTGGTTTTATTTTTCCCCGTTTTGTATAAAAAGCTCAGATGATCCCATTGGGATTCAGCCCTCTGGTTTCAAGAATCTGAACTCGAGCCTTGTATTTGTATCAAAAGAATGCAAACATGTAACAGTACCATGAGAGCAAAGGATACCTGTGGCATAACAAAAGCCTACGCTACGGTTGTTGCTATGATACAACTTGCCTCTGATTCCCAAGTTTTGTTATCTTCTGCAAGATACTGCGGGAGAGTAATAAATGGCTGACAAATATTCTGCAGGTTAGAAGAAGAGAATGTATTAAGCAGTAGATTGCATGTCCTTCCCACATTAGTAAACTGTCTATAATGTTTAGAAAATACCTGGAACTCTTTTAATAAGGAAGTGATGAAAAAGTATGCATGATATACGTATCATTCATATTTTAATAGTTCTTTTCATTTGTAACATTAGGTCATTTGTATTCCCCCAAAACAATTTTTGAATATAAATTCTGATATAATGAAAACTGTATTTTTATAAGCATCCGTTTTCATAGCCGTAGATCCGAAAGATCCTTGAGATCTGTTCTGAATAGAAAACGACATACAAAGAGTGACTAAAATAACCTGTAAGGGACGAGTCTATATTCCAAAGCTGTCTAAATTAAAACAGCCCCAGAGCGTTTCCATTTCAGCGTGACACTGACATATTTATTCTTGTCAACTCATTAGGCGTAGTTATGTTGTAACGCGTGGAAGTTGGAGCTAGTCAGATTACTGTTAAAGAACGTACTCCATGTAAAGGAGCAAGAAACAGGATTTGAAAGGTACGAGCCCTCTCTGTTTTCCGAGGATTCCCGTCTCATTGAGAAACCTCCGCGGCGCTCGCCCGCAGCGTGCGTGTTTGGCTCCGTGTCGCGATGCTCTGAAGCTTCAGCCCTTGTCGACGCGAGCTGACGTCAGGGAGCTAATTGGCTGCTCTCGTGCGTAGGTACCCCGGCATGCCCACCGCCGCCGATGTTGTGAACGCCTTAGATCAACAGGCGCTTGCGTCCGTCCTGAGGACGTACGGCGAGGAGCGGCGCGCCAAGCAAATCGCTTCGGCCATCGTGCAGGCACGCAGCGTGTACCCCATCACCAGAACCCAGCAGCTCGCCAGCATTGTGGCAGGTACCCTCATTAATTCTTCACAGCGGCTGCGAGGGGAAAAAATATTAATCCCCTCCCGGGTCCCAGAGGGATCTATTTGTACTTGAAATCGTGCAGGATCTAATCCTGCCTGTTCTGCTCTGATGTCAGCTCGCTCTCTTTGCATTTTGTAAGCTCCTGCTTTTCCTACCGTGGTTTGCCGATTAGTATAATAATAGATTTTACATCGGGTGATTTATTTGTGCCAACCCAATTGAAACGCAGAGTAACAGCAGCCTAGAGAATTCTTTATCCCGGCTATGGGTAAGCCTTCAAATATCACATATATCATATGCTTCTCTTAGTTTGAAATTTCTCCTTCTTATTATTTTGGAGGGAGTGGGGTGTACCACACCAGCTTTCAATCACAAATGAAATTAGATTACCCCTTCCCTTAAGGAACCAGAAAGCAAAAAGGATATATAGCTCCACTCTGCGAATGCCAACCAGGTCGGCCTCAAGCGCCTCTTGAAATGCTTTATCTTCCTCCCTGCTGTAAACAACTTGAACAAAATGTCATTGGGCACTACAGGAGCCTTCACTTTAGTGTTCTAGAGTAAGAATTTTAAGAGAGAGAAATTAGATACAGATATTATTCCTTAATGCTATTTTTTCCAAGAAAGCAAAATTAGTGGGTCTTGTAACGCGTGTGTCCAAATTGTTGACCCCTGTGAATGTAGACCTTAAAACTGGTTATCCTGATTTCACATTTAGTATAGTGCCTAAGTTGTGTGTAAATCCAGAAAACCTTTGTAATTTCCATTTCACAAAAAATTATATTAGCTAAATTGTATATTTAATAATAATTAATACTAACTGATAATTAATAGAAGAGTAATTGAAAATAGACAGCTATACTAGTAATTAATAGTAAACCTTACTAAGTTTAATAGGGCTTCTTTTAAAATAAAAGCTCATAAAATTAATTAAAATAAAATAGCTCACCAAATGGAGGCTTTGGGTTTGTGTAAGTCGGGATACTCGAGCAAGCTGTCAGGTTACCCCTGACCCGAAGTTCAGCCGGTCTGATCAAAATACCCGACTAGACTGTTTGCTGGAGGAGCACTCTGACTGTTATGTATGCGGAGAACAAACAGTGTTGAACAGCTGAATCATTTTTAAAGTAGTCGTTGTTATCAGCTTTGAGCTAATAGTTTACGAAGTTTATCACATGTATCTCATGCTCTTTGGCAGAGGTTATACCTCCTTTGCTCTTAAAAATTAAAAAAAAAAAAAAAAAAAAACTTCCAAATTCATTTTGCCTACTACCTTGAAATCAGTAAGCAGAAACGTTAGGGCATATAAAAGGCAGTGTTCAAATATGGCTTCATGTGTAGTGACCTGTGAGTCATCAGCTCATGGGCACTTGAGAGGTTTTTTGCATTTAAAACTCTTACCTCTTTAAGGAGCAGTTTGATATGTGTATCTAATATGTGTGCATATTATACATGCCAAAGAAAATCCAGTGTACATCCAGCATGGATGACTGGTAAATGCATTCCTGTTTTATGCGTCTTTTAAAGGTAAGCAAAAAATGTAGACAATTTTAGTTTGTTTTACTTATTTTTTTTATCCAGGTGGGTACCTGTTTGGATAGAATTTATTTTGATTTCTCTAGTGAAGAGCACAAGTATTAAAGTGGTTATACCTTAAGAGAAATTCCAAATAATAAATGATTTTCAAATAAAAATGGAAACAAACCACCAAGCATTGGTTACAAGATTGCTTTTGTAATTCATCATTTCTCATGGATTTATCTGCTGCTGCAGAATGATCCCCATGAAGTAATTGAGGTAAGCTGAAGTGCCAGACACCAGCACCTGCAGAATTCCCTTGGTGGCCCAGCACAAAAACCTCAGGCTAATTAAAGATTGAAGTAGAATAGTATCTATGACCCATCTCTACATACTGTGCCAATGAAGAATGCCTACAAAAAGGGAAGTGTTTTGCTTGATACATTTTTCGGAATGCTGCCCAAAAGGCTTCTGGTCCATTGAAATAGGCAGACTACTTTGCTGCGAAATCCATAGCTTAGTTGGGAATAAAAGGGGGACTTGGGTTCTTGGACAGTTACTAAAAATCAGAGGCTTAATCAGCTATCTTGTAAACCTGATACATTTAAATTCTTATTTTCACTGTAATTTTAATATACTTTTCATGTGTTCTTTGGTAGTTGACTTGGATTTCAATTGGTAATATATCTTGTTATCTCTTTCGTTGTGTTCAGCACTTAATTTTTCTCAGTGTCATATAGATAGGTAATCTCTTAGTAGGTTATTTTGAGATAATGTAATCATTGGGAGTTGACAGAAATTGATGAGGAGCCATTAAATCTGAAGTTTTAAAAAGAACTGGTGGGTAAAGGCAATCTCGTCCAGCCCTGTCTACATTTATAGACTTTAATTATCAGTTTGAAATTTGTAATATTGCCTGAATTTCAGATGAGTGTGAATTATCACCATACTAAGGGAGCCTAGACAAAAGGACATTCGTTGCGTCACAGAAAGTTATTAAATGCAACGCTAATTCAACAGACAGATTCCTGCAAACAGGTGCAGGTTCTGAATTAATTTTTAAACTCTCCCACTCTTACACTCTAGGGACTTTAATAGTTCATATTGACAGGCACAGCACGTTGCCAATTTCATTCGCAAGCTTAAGAATTTCAATGCTTTTTAACACGTAAATTTATTAGATTTTAAAAGTGCAAGTAGCATGAGGGCATCCCAAAACTAAAAATGGTAATTTCTCTCGCTGGGATTTCAAACCAGTCATCTAGCCAGAAGCATAGTATTTTTATGAATGAAATACATTTTACAAGCTTCCTATACCATTTTCTTCATATTATTGTATATTGTACATGTATATTATACATGTATATGAACATGTATATGTTCCCTATTAATGGGAAGGATTTTTTTGATGTCATAATTGGAAAGAGCTGGGTGAGGGATCTTGTTCCTTAGCAGTAAGCACAAATAGGTTACTATATAATTAAATAAGGATTAACATTGGGACAGATATTTTTAACCCCAGAATGGATCTAATTGCCTGCCTGCCTTAAAAAGGAAGGGTGGTGCTATGACAAAAATCACAATTACAAATTATATTATTAGTTATATCTCTGAAGACAGAACAATCTGTCATGAATATGGTTTGGTTTGGGTTTTTGGTGGAGAGGGGAGTTAGCTATATAGCTACAAAATATTATTGTGAATATTAGGGTTATGTACTGCTCTCTATGACCTGCATTGCTTTTTGAGCATGTTCATCTGAGGCATACAAGACCATTTTATACCTATGGAATATATTTATATTTATAGAATATATTTACTTATCTATCTTCACATCTTTCATAAATTTCTATCCTAAGGATTCAGTTTTCAATTCTAACTTTTATTTTACAGATCTTTCAATCACAGTTAATTCATATTATAGGAAGACCCTGCGCTCTGCCATGACCACGCATTTAGAAGAACCTTCCCAAGACATTTTAGTGTTTTAGTCATCCTGGTAGCCTGAGTTGCTCATCCTTTTATTTGTGCGTGCAGTATTGCAGTTGCCAAAGCACAGAGTGGTGTTCGTGGTCAGACCGTTTAAAAAAAAAAAAAAAAAAAAAAAAAAAAACTGATCAAATAGCACTGTTTCATGTCTCTAGATTTTTGCAAAAGTACTTTTGAAGGAGAGCAAATATTTATATAATTTTTCTTAGTTCAGATAAGTAAAAGGTATTTTGATGACATAGAAGCTGAAGCTTCCCGTAGCTGACTAAATTCAAAGGTTACCTTCCAAGCTTCTGTTTTTATGGTTGGTCCCCCCCAAAATGCACAGGTTTGTGCCCAGATTCCGCCCTGACCTGTGTCTTGATTTTTCCTTCTGTCCATGATGATTTGGGGACCCTTTAATGCTCTTAAGAATATCAGAAAGGGAATGGATGGTCCCCAGAAAAACAGCAGTTTTCAAAAAATCCTATAATTCTTAGACTGTTAATATGCGATACTTAAAATTTCTGAGTCCTGCTTGGAGAAGTAAACATAAACTCTAGATAGTAATAACCTAAAATTGAAAGTATAAAACTAAGGTTTAAAAAGTCCCAGCTGTAAAGTGGCAGGAGAAAAGAGGTGCTGTATAAGGCTTAATGGAATAACACAGGTGGAACTGGAAAACGCCTTCCATTTTCTAATCTGTTAGCTTTCTAGTACCTTTTATTTTGTAAAGGAACAGTGCTTTTTCATCCTCTTTTGAACTGTTTTCAGGAAGTGAATTTGATGAGTGGTCTTGGTTTTGGAGTGGTGGGACCAGGTTGGAAGAGTTATTTTTAAGTATTCTTAAATGTAGGTTTACAAAAAGAAAAAATAGGCTTGTGGAGTGAAATCTTTTACAAAAACTGTAAAAATAATTCTTTACCTTCACACAGGAGCATTACTTGCTTACTTTACCTAAACCAGACTCCTGCTTTCATTTATGTAGTAGACAATGAATTTATGCAGGATTATGGGTTTTGTAAGACTTTGCACTTCAGACTTTGGCTGAAGCCTTTTGTTCTTAGCTCTTCAGCTCTGTGTTACTTTATGGATAATGAAGATTTAAGTACATTAGATAAGCACAGAGTCTCAGAATGGTTGAGGTTGGCAGGGACCTCTGGAGATCATCTAGCCCAACCCTCCTGCCCTTGGGCCTACTGCCCCTCTTTGCTCTTGAGCCAAATTTTAATCTCTTTTCTCTCAGCTTCTGCAGAAAAGTGTATAATTCATTAGAATCTGAGAGGAAGAAGGAAGGAATCCTATGAAAGCAGTTTAAATTATTTAATCTTTTGATTTTTTTTTTTAAAAACCTAATGCATACTCTGACAGTTACTACTCTAAGCTTGTGAGAGCAGCTATATCAATTGCTTTCTGTAAAGTTTTGAAGGATTTTGGTGAATATTAGAAGGAATAAAAAGACAGAAAAGCAGTTCTGAAACACAAGGGTGCCTCTTTTAAGCTTTAAATAATTAGCAAGGTATTTATCAACTGGTATGAATAGTCTTGCTTTTATCTCTCTGTGAATTAATGCATAATGATCTAAAACATAATATTTAAAATTTGTGTCTCCATTAGAGGCAAAAAACCAACCACAGCAAAGAAATACTGAACTATCTGACTACTGAGTTGTAAGACATATAGGTTTTATCTAGCCTGTCTTCCTTTTTTCCAATTTTAATTTCAGCTGTTATTTTGTATTATAGCTTTGTGAAGCATTTGAGGAAGGAATTTCTATGAATGCTTCTAGGGAGAAAGCACCCAACTTAAGCCAGCTCAGTTTAATAGGGCTTATTTTCAGAAATGAGAATTCAGAGCAGACAAATTTGCTGTATTATAAAGAAGGAAGCTTGCTACTCTGGGTTCAGTTGTAAGTACACTTTTGTTTAAAGTCGGCACGCACGAGCGGGTCAATGTCAGCAGGATAGAGATAAGAAAATATTAATATTATATCTCTTCCAATTTGCCAGGTGCTTTTCCAGCATCAGCACTGTATGCACGAAAGGACTTGCTTCAGAGACCTACCCACGTTGCTACCAAAACTTTCCAAGGGCTGCGAATATTTGTCAATGATGAGCTCCACGAGCTCCTCATGGGGCTGAAGACCGCGGAGAGGTTTCTGAAATCTGGAGGTCGACTCGTCGCCCTTTCTTTTCATTCTCTAGAAGATCGCATCATCAAACGCTTTCTTTACGGAATAGACATGACAGAAAAGTACAACCTAAGCTCGAGGCAGAAGATAAGGCAAGGTCTAAAAAAGAGCTCCCGAGACGAAGATACGGAAGAATCTCCTAGTGCAAAATCCAGCTCAAAGTGGAGTTTTATACAGAAGGTTCTCACACCCCAGGCCAAGGATATTCAAGCAAACCCAAGAGGGAGATCTGCCAAGTTAAGAGCTGCTATTAAACTCTGAAGCAGAATATATGGTTATAAAATTGTATGGTTTTCTAAATTTTTATTTTGCAAAAGAGTAATTGGACAGTTCAAACTGAAAAATAAAATGAGGAAAAAAAATCTGTAAAATTTTTCCTTCTATTGTGCTTTTTTATTAGAGAGGCACTGAAATGTAAAATATAGGTGGGTGAGAGTGTGTCAATTATTATCCAGAGGACACTGTTTTTTAGAAAGGATATTAAAAACACTGTTTATAAAAATTACAGTTTGGGTGTATTTATTTGCTTTAGACTTGACTTAATTCAGAATTTTGGCAATTGATAGAGACACATTTTTGCGGGGCTTGATTTAGTACATCTAATTCAGATAATTAATCTGATCTAAATTTCCAAGTAACCTAAGAATATATGAGATTGTTTCCCTATTTTTTTGAATGGCTGTAGAACTATTTCAAGAGCTAGTTCCTAAATAAATTAATATCTAATGTTTTATCCAAGAATTTGTAAATGCACTTTTCTTCCAATTATTAAATACTTAGGTCCTATCTGAGTGATCAACTGGTTGCATCTAAACTATGAATGTGTTTTGAGAGGGGGGGAAAAAAGGATGCTTGTCCACAGACAGAAAAGCAGCAATAACTGGAAGCAGTTTTGTAGTAGATGATTTTGGTTTCTTCCTGTGCTCCTAACTTCTGTGAATAGATCTGTAAAATTTTGTGTGTTGATTCAATTATAATTAACCCGTCAGAAAGGGGTTTTGTGGGCCTTATGCAGCATTCTTTCTTGATCGTGATGATTTATTAAGGTTGCCATTTAGGTAAGTTGTAAAATTTTTTTAAGCAACCAATTGTAATACCAGATTCCTATTTCAATGCTGTACTAAATAGTTTAATTTACAACAGAGCAGTGAAAACATCTTATTTGGTTTTAATCCATCTGTAGTAGGATTTAATTTTGTATAAACCTGGAGCATGGCTGGTAGAGTAAGTGCAATTTCCGACTCTTGAGTTAAGTGATTACTACACCGGCTTTTGAAAGAAAACTGGGTAATTTTAGACTCAATTTTCATCAGACATCCTCTTTGTGTGTTGTAAATATTATTATTTCACTGAAGTTGTTTGAGTCATCGGATTTCAACAAGTTGAAATTTAGTTTCCCCATCTATAATACATGCTGTACTGAAATATGTGAATATTGTTTAACTCCTTGGTAAAGCTTAAGTCATCTAATGCCAGTGGTATTCTTAGGTGCATATGCATCATGATACCCATCACTAGGGTGAAATAACGCCAGAATGATGATGGGTGCTTCATATTTTCCTGAAATTTCAATATTTTTCCTGCTTTCATTATATGTGCTATTAAATATTAAATGCAACATTCCACTTCAAATAATATTATTTACTGTTGACATCATAGAGACAACAAACTGTACCTTGAAAAGACATTTTTCTCATCCAAACATTAAATATAAATAGCCAAAGGTATTTTTGGTTAAGATATATTGAAACATTCTGCATTTGTAAGTTGAAAAAATTATGCCCCTTGAATAGACTTAGAGAGTTGTAATGCAGGCTTATGGGATATTCAGGGATGCGCATCAAGAAGACAAGTCAAAGCATCAGTAGGAGGTAAGTATCTGTATTTCAGAGATTATATTCGAGTGTTCTTTATTATTTTTTCAAATGCTTATGCCTCTATGTTTAAAAACCACACTCCTCCCATCTAATTTCAATGGTTCTTATGCTGGTTGCTGAGATTTAGTACTGTGTTTTTCTGGTCACACAGAATCCCAGAATGGTTGAGGTTGGCAGGGACCTCTAGAGATCATCTAGTCCAACCCCCTGCTCCAGCAGGGACACCCAGAGCACAGGGCACAGGGTGGCATCCAGGCGGGTTTGGAAGATCTCCAGGGAAGGAGCCTCCACAGCCTCTCTGGGCAGCCCGTGCCAGGGCTCTGGCACCCTCACAGTAGAGAAGCTCTTCCCCACGTGGAGGTGGAACTGCCTGGGGTTCAATTTGCACCCATTACCCCTAGTTCTGTCACTGGCCACCACGGAAGAGAGTTTGGCCCCATCTTCTTTACATTCTCCCCTCAGGTATTTGTACATGGTGATCAGGTCTCCTCTCAGTCTTCTCCAGGCTAAACAGGGCCAGCTCGCTTAGTCTTTCCTCATACGATAGATGCTCCAGTCCCTTAATCATCTTCGTTGCTCTGCGCTTCCTTGACCTTCATTTTGAGTTCTCCAGCTGTGGTGGGACAGCAGTCATGGAGCTCCTGAACTGGTGCTTTGAGCTGCTGATCTGGAGAGTGGTGCACGGATCTTAATTTCTGCTAGTTTGAAAGCAGAATATTCCCTTTTTCCCCAGAAAAAAAACTTCTCTTTATCATTAGTTAATGCATTCTTGTGTCTGTTAAGTGTTTTGCTTACATCTATTAAAGAATTTAAGGTTCTTTCCTTTCAAGATGCAGGTTTGTATAGCGTGTTAAAGTTTCCTCATGTGCTTTGCAGGAGATATTAGTACAACTAAAATTTTCACTATAATCAAAAACATTATTTGTGAAGGAGACAGTATCTGATGAAAATTATAGTCTTGCTGTAAACCAAATCACGCTGTTTAGACACAAATCGTATATAATATCTAGAATTTTGCTGTTCAGTTGGTGCTATGCTCGTTCCAAGAGAACTAAATGCAGGATAATCTAAGGGCAAAGTCTGTCCAAGATAACAAGCAACATGATAATACTGTGGTGCTAAATGTGACAGGAATAAGAGAAACTTGAGATTATGTTAGAGAAGAATATCCAGTGACGGTTGTGGTGATGGTGCCTGTTGCCAAATAGAATGGATGTGCAGGGAATATTGCAAGAGTACTTAATATTTTTTCATGCCAAAACTTCAGAAATATTTTGGAAACTGACAGTAAAGACAAAAAGAGGATCAGAAACTAGCTATGTGAGCATTTGTCTTGTAAACATGCTTTATTTTGGAATATTTCCAAAATCCTGATTTAACTGGGTAATCCATGCACAGGTAAAATGCTGATATTTCCCCAATCTAACGTACCTCTCTGGAGAAGAGATCACCAATGGTAGACAGCAGTAAAACACAGAATAATTACTTGAAAATTAGGCACAATTATACTGTAGAAAAGATTTTATAGTGAAATTAAAATACTTTTTTAAAAGCCCCATAGTAAAGGATAAGCAGTTAGCTGTATTTAAAGCCTACTTAATGCTATGAGAGTTCTATAACTGTTCTGTTGTTTCACTATTATTGCCTTAAAGAAAATTAGTTTCATTTCTTTGGAAGGTAAAGACCTACTGCGTTCCATTTTTGATGCTGTAAACAAGTGATGTCCTTTTCATTGTATTTAAAAAAAAATTCTACTACAAATGAGTTAGCTCATCTCTCACGAGTCCTATAGTCCAAGTGAGAGATTCTTGTTAAACGTTTCAAGATTTGTATACGTCTACTAAAGATTTTCTCATATGTAGCTTGAAGGAGAGGGTTCTTAATGTCCAACTGAGGGGAAGAAGTTATTTCAGTAAACCCTTTTAGGAAATGGTTACCTTCTAGTATTAGTAAATATTGCATGTATTTCTATAGGAACATTTCTATTATTTATGAGTAACAAATAATAGTAATGGCTACAATATTCCTTTTTTTTTTTTTCCCAAAAAAAAAATGGTTTTAATTGAAAGAGTTGATGCTCTAAAGAGGTCGCTGCTGTGGGGGAAGAAGTGAGGGGAAAAAATGCCTTGGGCTGATGATGCACATGTGGGATGATTTCAACTAGCAGTCTTAGGTACAGCTTGGTGGTTTTATTAGGTTAGTTTGTTTTAAATAACTTAGCCATCGGTCTTGACTCATTGTTTTGAGTATCGCTGTATAAAAGGGCTTGTGAAGAATGAGAGGAATTTGAATGGGAAAGCAATGAATATAGACCAATTCATTGCTGTCAACTCATTTAACATCCCTACCTCTTTCACCATTAATAAATAGTTCGTATCTGTTTTCCCTCATACTCCCAAGCAGGACTGTTTATACTCAGATTACACTATTCAGTGCACTATGGCAGTCTGTATAGGCATACATTTATTTTTCTGCTTATAGCAGCTGCTTAAAACTAATATCTAATTGGAAGTAATGTGACATAATTTTTTTCAGAAGTGTAATCAAATATACACCTTTTTCACCTGAGGTATGCTGGAATTAAAGTAGACTTTTGTGGATTAATTAAAAATTACGGTGCTGCAGTGAATCTTGTAAATAATTTAAATGAATGTAGAACAAACCCTTCCCTCCCTTTCTCCCAGCCACTCTGGAAGATGAAACAGAAAAAGTTTAAATAAAAAGTAAAGAAAAAGCTTCTAAAACTTGTAAAAATTGAACACTATATAATTGAACCCAGCTATATAATTGAACCCAGCTATAATGTGCATCCCCCCACCTTTATTAAACAACACTATGTTCAGTAGTTTATCTTTTGACGTATTTCATTGAGGACACACCATGGTTTCTAATATTGCTGTTATGTAACTAAAGCAGAAGGGGAAGATATTTTTTCACAAGAAGTCTAAGCTGTAAAAACATAGTAAATTATTGGTTATCTGAATTTCCTACTGTATGCCAGTGTAGACAGGTTTATAGAAAGAAATAAAACTTTTTCATTCCGTAATGATCTTTAGACAAATTATATTTTCGCTGATAATTTTAAAACCTGCTTGGTTGTAATAATCCAAAACAAGCAGCGACTTTTTGTTTGACACCTTGCTTATAGGTGTGCCTGTCAAGAGTAAAACTGGAGACGCAGCTCCCTCTGTCTGCCTTGGGAATAGCTCTGTTTTCTTCCTTTCAGAAAGCACCTGCAAACGATTATCATAACAGTATGTTTATTGTCAACGTGAAGGTACCAGTGAGAAACACGTGGATGACTCCTCCTCAGGTCACTAGTTGTTTTAACTTCTTCTAACTGGGGTTTTAGAAGAACCAAGACGAGCAAAGGGCGAGTCATTTGGCATCTGGAAGTACTTGGCTCAAGACGTCTGATTCAAAGCACAGGAAAACAAGCTTGAATAGTAAGATCTTAACCTTCTATGTTATCAAATATATAGAATGTAGAAATAAAATTTATTCTATAGGTATAGAGAAGAATATTTGTTCTTTTTACAGCAACAACACTGAAGAATAGATTTATGTATACAATGGCAAACGTTAACATCCATAAAAGAAGCACTTGCTGCATTAGTGGGGCAAATCTCTGTATTCAAATATATACAAGCTTCATAGTAACATATTCACAATTTATGCTGGCAAACTTTTAATTATTTAAACTGTATTTTATGCATTTTTACCTTCTGCAAAGACTTTGCAAAGAACCAAGCTATGGAGACCTGGCAGTCCTGGCAGATAAGTATCTGAAAATGAAGGTATCTCTGTAAAACTGTTTTGTAATGCAGTGCTAATGACACATCCATGCATGTTGATACACACACGGTGTGAGAACCGAGTCACGCAAGCTTTCCTTCTGGAAAGAGCGTTGGTATAAGCACATATTATATCTGGGTGCCGTGTTTTTCAAGCCCTGTTAGAAATGGGAGTCAAAAATTGAGAGGAAGGACAGTTCATTCCACAAAATCTTGCTGCTGTTCCAATGAAAGCTCATAAAAATCTTCCACTGATTTTAGAAATGCAGGATCAGGACCTAAATGGCTCATGTGCTGTAGTTGTCACCATTAATCATAATCACTCTATTAAAAAAAAAAAAAAAGTGATACAAAATTATTAATTGGTAACTAATTGAAAGAGGTTGGCAAATACCGTGCTTTATATATAGATGTACAGCAGCTAATTACATCCTAAATTGCAAGTAATTAGGATAGGAGATGAGGGATGTGTCCCAGTAGCTTTAGTTCTGGTGTGTGGGTCCCAGGTAAACACAGCCGCGTTGGGCTGCGCCCTGCGCACCTGGGCAGAGGCAATTCTGTAGTGATACCGCGTGATGACTGACGAGGAGATGGAAATCGGAGGCTTCTCCTAAAATAATTTAGTTTTCAAAACATTGACACATCAGCTAATGCTTTAGTCATATGGCTCTAGTGATGTGCAGATGTTACAAACTGATTGTAAGGTTGTTTTCTGGTTTCTGTCTCCATTTTGTTGGTGTTGATGTCTTTTTCTCTATTTGGGGCAAGCTACCATTCCTTTAAAATTAAGGGGAATTTTCCTGAAACAATCATCAGTCAAGGTTTTTCCTTGAGATGAGAAAAATAATTAATGAATGAATTTAGTACAGTGACAGCTCCAATTAGATCCCAATGGGAGCATGATCCTGCAGTGTAAATACCACATTCTGTAATAGTTGGTAGTTCGGCATATTGCTCGTTTGCCGTTTAGTCAGTCCATAGTTAAAATTGGTGGGTACTGCATGCAGGATGTCCAAGAGTTAGGTTAGTTTTCAGAATTCTGATTTATTTGAGTGAGCTTCTTTTACTACACGTTGCAAAGTACTTAGCTTTTCTTAGAGAAGATAGTTGATTCCTTTTATAAAACATAATTCAGTACCAAAAAAATGCACTTTTTCAGTTTTTATTTTTAATGGGGAAATAAGGATCTAGTCCCTTTGGCTTCTGTCTCTTCAAATCATTCATTGTTTTATTAGGAGCACAGAATTAACACTGGCTATTAAATAAAATTATCGAATATCGCATTTTCTCTGCATATCATATTAACTGGCCTAAATTCCAATCACTTTTAATAGTGATTATTATAGAATAATATTTTCTCGCCATGTGTTCTTTCCTCTAAGCAAAGTCCATGCTGGCAATTTTTTCTTTTTCTGTGTAAAAAAAAATAAAAATAAAAATAAAAAATTAGGAAATGGTTTTGTGTTCAAGCCAACGCTTCGTTTGGTGTTGACAGCACTCATTACCGATGCAATTAATGGTGTTCCAAGTTTGCCCATGGGCATGAGAGTTTCAGCTTTCCTAAAACATGTAAGTCGCTTTCCAGCCTTCTTCATAACTGAAGGAAAAATCATGTGACTTGGGGCTCCTTGTCTTTTTCTATGAGCCCTTATTTAATACTTTTTTTGTCCTTTTTTGTCTCTTTTAAGATAAGCTTATTTTCTAAATGGTGCTTCACTTTCGTGTTTGAATATTTTGGTTTGACGGTGTGTAGAGATTTCAAAACCCAAGTACATTGGGGATTGCTGTTTTATCTGGGCATTTGTTTGGTTTTTTGCCTTTTTTTTCTTCTTGCCCCACCACTCCATTTGACAATCTACAGAAGAAAATGTGATACTGGTTCTATAGTTCCTCACTGCTTTCTCTTTCTATTGGGAGAATCTCAGAATTTAAACTGACCTGGGGAAAATCTGCTTAATTTTAGGTCGTCTTAGCGATCACCTGAGCCCCACAGGTGAAGGAACCCAGCGCTGGGGCTTCCACCATCCCTGCAGGGATTAGTGTCGAGTTGTGCACAGGTAGGACTCTCGTTTCTCTGGGGTGCTCATACAGCCCCCACTTTGGCACCTGCCTCAATTTGCAGCCTCTTGGAAGCGCTGAGAGCCTGAAGCAAAGGGTTTTTATTGCGCATTGCGAATGGTCAAATAAGAAAGTTACAGGGAATAGGGTTTTACCACAAAACTACGCGAGTTACTTTTTACGTTTATCTTTAGTAGCTTGTTCCTTGGATCTCGCTATCACAGCACAATGGCAAACTTGCGCTCTCCTCCTCTCATTTTGCGAGCTGAGGAGTGAGATATCCAGCTTGTTTCGGGCTCAAGGAAAAGGTTAGAATTTCAGTCACTTCCTTTCTGAGTCACCGTTTCTCATCAGCAGCTCTGCTGCTGTGGCGGAGCCACTACCTGGCCTTTCTTTTTCAGGGCACTGTAAACTTTAGCCACTGTTTGAAGGAAGCTCAAAAGTCTATAAATAAAATTAAAAAAAAAAAGTAGAACGAGCCTTACATAAGTGTTTTGAAACAATATGAATCAGATTCACCACTTAACTTGTAGGTGCATGTTTTTCTTCTTCATTAATTAATAGCGGATTAAACATATCTTTACCTTAATTGATTTAAAAGTGAAAAACGTGGGAGCTCCTCAAGCAATCCAGTTGCATCCTGGGCACAGGAGACCTGCTTCTCTCTTGCTTTAGTGGCAGTGCCCGGGCACGGGGATCCCTATGTGTGGTTGGGTCTGACCCTTGACAGAAGAATTTTGCACGCGACCTTTTTGGTGCAGGTTGAATTTTGGTGTGTGGGGATGTATTCTGCAGTGGGGAGAAGTGTTCAGTTTGATAGCAAAATAGCAGTGTTGCATTAGGTGATTGAAGGCTATATAGAGTTCGAGTTGCATTAGAGGTTTCCTGGTTTTCCCTAGATAATATGAAACTGTCGGCAGCTGGTAAATATGACCTGGTGTTGAATCCCACAGGTTAGTGTTCCTTTAAAATGGGTGAAATTCTATACTGTATTTCATTTTATGCGAATTATTTAATGAGCTGATGTGCATCTTTGTGAAATATCTACCTGTGATGGGCCTTCATCATGCAGTCCATACATACTCGTGTGAGCCGTTGCTAGCGTGTTTAGATGCAAAATGTGGTTCTCCACAGACCAGAAAACATTGCAGCGTGTCCGAAGTGTTGGGAATGCTGGGGCCTTGGGAACGGGCTAGCACTTCCTAGCATCCAGCAGGATCCGCTCCGTCCGTGTGGGAGCTTTGGCAAGGGTGTTCAGGAGAGGCTGGCTGCCGGAATAGGAACAGATATTCAAGTGTCGTTGTGAGAACTTTGGAAATACGAGGCTGTGTGACCAGTACTCAGTCCGTGAGCGGTTGTTGCCTTTTTTATGAGCTCTCCTGGCATTCTGTTGCATCTGCTGCTTCCCTCCCAGAATCGTGGGGGAATGGAGAGAAGGGAATTGCAGCCGGGGAATTGCCTTTCAGTGTGCGCTTTAATGGCCTTTTCTGGCAAGAAGGGGCAACGGCATAAAAACGTCATCCCTTTCCTTAGCAAAACGCTCTGTTAAGCTGTATGCAGGTATGTACATTGTTGCCTACCTGAATGTTAAATAGGAAATGCAGGTTTTACGTCAAAGTCAAGATTTTGCTGTGATTTCGCTCCGGACAGCGAACTGGCTTCTGAGCACACTGTTCCTAATGGCTTCGTCTGATATGATTTTAATAGCTAACCTAAACCTGTGCGTATTATGATGCATTAGTTCTGGGTATGAATGCAGCTCTTCTAAACCAGAGCTATATTAATCCTTGCTGTGCAAAATTTATTAGCTCGAATAGTGTGTTAAAATGGTTCTATTGCTTTTGGAACGAATGATCGTCCTTTCCCACCATCCTTTTCTTGAGGATGTTAACTTGAATTCATGATAACCTGGATTCCTGTCCATGGCAATTGACGTACATGCTTGTGAGTTGACACGGTGTTAAACTGTCATGAAATGCCAAACCGTGTTACGTCTTTAACTTTTCTTTGCAGTATCTGCAAATATCTTTTTATAAGAATTTTTTACGTGGTCAATCTCTCCGGAAAAATACTTAATATGTTATGAGCCCTAGTGGAGCACACCAATAAAGCAGTGCTAAATTCATACAGAAATAAGCTGGCGAGTGCTGTTCTGGCAAATAGTGGAGGTTTTCAGTCCAAAGAGGTTAAAGAGTGTTGGAAACCTGAACCCTTTCCTGGGAAATGGCAGCGTCTCCAGTAGCATTGCCAACAGCTGTCTGTCATTTCTTGGTTTTATCTATTGGAGGACTCATCATCTGAGACAGATGTCTGTAAATACACAAATCTATTGATCTAGAGCTCATTTGCTGCAGAATTGTAGCTGGCAAGGATGTTTTTCTCCTCTGCGCAGAATGTAAAACATGTTGTCTTATCTGTCTGGAGTCAGGAGAAATGAAAATGAAGAGGTTTTTGGTAGGTCATTGAATTGCAGAGGTTAATAGCCTGGGAACATATGATTTCTTATTATCATGGCTTTTTTTTTCCCTTTCCTATCATCTGCTTTCATCAATAAATAAATAAGTTAATTAAAAAGCTGCTTCTAAGGGACAAAGTACAGATCTTTAAGATATATCAAAACCTCTATAAAGTATTTAGCCTCTAGCTTAAAAACCTAACCAGGGTTTTGTGTGGATGAAAGCCCTCAGCTTTAGGGACTGTCACAAGCAGCTGTATACAAATGCTGCAGATCCCCTGTGGAGAGTTTGGTCAGTGGGCCATGGCAAGGCTCTCCGAGAAGGTAACATGAAGATGCTAGTTACAAAAATGTGCAGTATTTCATATGTGCATTTATGTTCCTTATACTTTGAAAGTGTGCCAAATAATGAGGGGATGTATAAAATATTCAGAATCTAATTAAGTTCACATAGGAAATTCTTTCTGATGTTCAACCAGGAGTTTACAAAGTGTGTATGTGTACAAAGTGTGAAATGAGCATACTATTTCATACTTAAATAATTTAGTGTGTTTTATTTACCTTGTATGTTTGCATGTTTCTCTATGGCCTTGTTCTTTTTTATGTTGCAGATTTCCTGTGATTACAGCAGCCACCCAAAGGTGCAGCATGATGGTTGAATTCAGCAAATTTGAGAAATGTGGCTTTAGTCCTGGTGGCATATATGAAGAAAAGCATGTGGGTACTTTGAGGAATTAGGCAACATATTCAAACCAAATTTCGGCTGAGGAATTTCAGTTCTCGGGAGTTTAATTTTTCTTAATGAGAAATCACGTTTCCACGCACACTTTATGACTCTCTAAATTAGCATCTGTTTTCTAGCCGTTTAAACCCAACTAAATTCTCCATTGCAAATGGCTTAGATGAGAGGATTTCCTTCAAACAACCCGGTTTATGGTCTAGCTGATCCGTGCTCTTTCTCGTGTGTCGGCAGGAACAGCCTTTGCTGGCGTCACCGTGGGGGGAGCCGCTATCCTGAGGTTTTCGCGGGGTGCGCGTGGGGCAGCTTCTGTGCGTGCAGTGAGCGCTCAGAGAGTAATAATTTCTTCCACGTGGCTTGCAAAATGCATCAAACTTTTCATGGGTGTTTTGTTCGTTATTGCTTCCTACCCGAGCTGTCTGCTAAGTAAACACAAAACCCTGTAACAGTCACCGTAGGTTGTTTTTAATGGGGCTTGTGATCTGTCTGCACAAATTAATAACTGATGATAAACGCCTTCCTGATATTTCCAGGTGCATTTTTTTATTACATTCGCTGCTCTTTACAGCCAGAGGATAAGTTTAGTAGGTGATCGTATTCAAGCAGCATCCAACACTGTGTGTGGGTTTGCTGAAATAAACCTTGCTGCCTATATTTAGCAGGCCACATCAATCCCGACTAACAAGAAAAATGTATTTTGTGAAAAGGGAAGGCTGTGTATTTCTCTAGCAAACTTTATTCACCAAAGATTAAAAAAATGCTTGGAAGCTTAACTTTACTTGTGTTTTTTCCCCCATTAAGTTGTATGTTTGGTCATTGAGGATGTTTAGTCCTATGGAGAAAACCAGCTCCCTGGAACAGCTTGGGGAAGAAGCCACTACTCTTATCACAGAAGTCAAAGCACATTCGATAATATAAGATTGTAATTTTGCTGTTTAGCTTCTTTAAAGAAAATAGTAAGTAGCGTCATCCACAGAAGACAGAGTGGGTGATAAATTCCTTTCATTTTCCTTTTTAATATAAATAAAAGTCCTACAGCTTTATGATTCAATCGCATAATTTCCTTCCATTTAATCTAAGTGACTGTCTTGGGAAAGATTTCTTTCCTTGCAGATTAGTTCATGTGAGGGTTAATATGTTTCATAAAAGAGAACAATAGTGTATTTTTATCATCTTGGCAGAGAACAAAACACAACATTTCCCATTAATTGTGTCTGTCTTTTTATTTACTGAAGCTTTTCTAAGGCTTAAAAATAATAGTGTTATCACCTACTTCAGTAGACTGCTTTTGGTAATACTGAATGTATACTTATCTAAGTGGATTAGGTCTGCTTTTAAAAAGTGGAGTTATGGTTTCCCTGCCTGTATAAATATGTCCTTGTCTCTCCATTAATAACCATCCATCTGGCTTAAATATTTCCAGTACATTATATTAGGGCTTATTCTCTTATCAGAATGGAAGTGCTCTTCTGGGATCCAAGAAAAAAAAAAAAAAAACAACATGAACAACATGTAGAAAGCTGGCCTTTCCTTAAAGTGGTACCGTTTATTCCACAGGGCTAATGTCAACAGAAGAGGCAAGTGCTTTGTCTGTGCTAGACTGTTTTCTAGTTAGCTGGCATTACAGAAGACCCAAATCAGGAATACAATATTGCAGAATATAGTAAAATTGCTGTTAAATCATACATTGGCTACTGAGCAAGGGAGTTTCTTGCTAACCAACCTGCAGTGGTTGGAGGGGGGCATCCCGGGGTCCGTTCCCGGCCAGGTTCCCTGCGGCCCTGGCTGGCTGGCGGCGAGTCACTTGGGCTGGAATGTCTGGGAAAGGAATGCTGCAAGTTAGGTGCCTCCATCCGCATTTCATACCTTATTTCGTACCTTGCTTGGCTTTGCACAAATGCTGAACACTAAAGCCACAACCCAACTAGCAGATTCAGTATTGCTAATTCTCTCGTCTTCCAGTGTTGTTTAGGGAGAAAAAAAGAGCTTCTGTTGCACTTGGGTTTTTTTAATTGAAGTGCTTTTAGTTATTCCTGTCCAGGAAAAAGTTGATGCTAAATATGTAGCAGTTTATGTATTTATAAATATGTAAATATTTAACATCGCTCTAATGGCATGCATGCAGAGAAATGTCTGACAAGGAAGCTTTTATTAGTATAATTACAACATAGTTCTTGCTGCAAAATGCCATTGCAGCAGTAGGGCCTCAGAATGGGATTAGAGTTCCAACTCATAGCTATTAGCGTGCTACTCAGTCTATAAAAGAGAACAGTCACCACATTCCTAGTAAAATTCTGTTTTACGTGAGTGTTGCATACCTTCTGTTGTGAAGTACCAATTAAGCAATGAATTGCAAACTATTGAAATTTCTTCGAAATTATGTTAATTACCACTGTAGTTCTTCGTTGATGTTGAAATCTTTAAGTATCGACTGAAGAGATAAACATTTCTCATTCAAACAGCTTTCGCGTGGTGGTGGTTTCCAGTTAGTGCCTCCCAAGAGCTGAAGTATTTCTTCTCAACTTTTGTCTTTCCCTTGTGCAAATCCTATTGCTCTCTGCCCTTCCTATCCCTGAAATAATGTGTAGCTTGTTCAAAACTAACTTACTCCTAGTGAGAATATGGCACTTTAAAATGGTGTTTGTTGGAGAATGGTAAACATATTCAGACAAAGTTATTTTTAAAAAAATCAAATAGATTGTGTTCTTGAAAACAAGAAAATATTTTCTGAGTTTTCAATGTGAAACCATGAAATTTCTGTTTTTCCTTCTATACTTCCATTCCAGGGTAAAGATCTTTTTTTTTTGTATTTCTCACCTCTTTTCTTCAAAATTTGTACCAACCATGGTCGAGGTAGGAGCTAACTTGCATTTTGCACACGTATGGGTAATATGAAGAGCACTACAGTGGCAAATGACTCCTGCATGAATCAGGCTATAAATTTGCTTGCGTCTAAGGTCTTATGCTATAGGATTGAGGCTAAATTTCATCTTCATTATAATTGTTTAATTGTGCTTTAATAAAACTAATTGCTTACATGCACACATTTATAGTAAAAGAATTCATGTTCCACTAATTAGCATGCCCATCCCTAGTATATTTAGCAATATAAGGCCTGTTGCTTCAGGAGGATAGCAAGCTAATGAGTGGAAAATCATATATGTAAGCTTGAAAATAGCTCATATTTATCTGCATATTCCATCAAGGTGTTTGCATAACTACACAATATATTCTCGTGTTCTGCATGTCACCAGAATCATATCTTTGTATCCTACAGCCTCAGCTTGAAAACATTATCCAAAATTCTTAGCTGAAGCATAGCCTGAAAAGGGAGGAAGAAAAAATAAAAAAAAGTACAGAGATGAAGTCTATTTGTTTTATTAATGGCTTTTATAGCTTCACTCATCAGATACCAAGTTTTAAATTACCCAGTGTGAAAAACAATAACTTGAGAGCGCTGGTTAAATAAACCATTTGTTCCAATACTTTCACCTGTCCAAACTGAGTGCTTAGCTAACAGGTGATAGTTGAGTAGAGATAGGATAGCAGGAACAAGAAAGAATTAGGGATGATTTGAAGGCAAAACTTGAACAAGTGGATTAAAGAGGTTGGTTTTAATGGCAAAATTTATATTAAGACATAGCAGATATTCCAAAGAAAGTGTGGAGGTGTCTTTGCCAGGAAATTTAAAATTAGACTTGATAAAATGACAGCTATCGTGTAGTAAATTAGTCTGTGCTGGCAGGGTTGAGATCTCAACTTCTCCATGTCTCATTTTAGACCACTTGATTTTCGGGGCGCTACTTAATTGAGCTGTGATGCTTAAATCTGATTTACAAGAAGTTGAATGTGGGCAATTCAATGCGGTCACCTACTTTGTCCTTGCTCTATTATGTTTTTTTTTTCCTTTTTTCGAACCATTATGACAAGCTCTATACCCATTTTCTTCCCCAAAAAGAAAAGTGGCTGGTGAGTATTTCCCATCTGTGACACTGTTTAAAAAGAACATTAATTACATGGGTATTTCTACGCTGGTGTTGCTTGGCCACCGTCTGAGGCATCGAGGTACAAATAAGGATACAGGGAACAGAATGAACGTGTGGAAGTAAAATGGTAGTTGTGATGACAAGTGAATTTGCTCAGCTCCAGCTTTTCATCGGTGATACTTTAAAATGTGCTGCTCCTGCCTCGGAGGGTGGTTTGGTTTCTGCAGTTCCATTTTTGCAGTGTATATATAGCATAGGAAAGTAGCAAGGAGCCTCTGGTTGTTGTTGAGATCTCTCCGTGAATGCCTGCCTTGTATTTACATGCGAGCGATGCCGCAGAGAAGTGTTCGGGGCTGCTGCAAATCCCCAAAGGAAAGTTCCCAGCTCAGCTGGGTAGAGACCACGCTCCTTTTGAACCTGCGGGGAGCTGTTTGTGTAGAACTCGGGCTGCTGCAGAGTGCGTTGAGTCACACATCAAAACCGCAGCCTTTGTCCCCTCTTGGCTCATATCAATTATTCTCTCCTTCTCTGTTACTTAGCGCTGCCCCGGCTCTTCCCGTGAAGTGTGTGACTCAAGGCTTACACCGTACTGCTACCCCTGAACTATTCTTCTCTTTCTGAATCACAGTTTGGAGGCTTGGGAGGGTTTTATTGAGGCGGGTAGACGGGAAGACGGAGCGGCGAGGTACTTGTGATGTTAGGTTCGCTTCTTGAAATGGCAGTTTTGTTTCAAACGTTAATATGTTCAAAAGTTAGGCTGAAAAGTTTTACAGGTTTAGCTTAAAAACACCCAAAAGTTAAGCATTTTGGTTGAACCCCTCAGTACAATAAAACTATTTTGGAAATGATACAGGGTATTTTTTCCTCTCTTTACATTAGTTGGTGCTGTGCATTGTACATTACTTGAAATGTGTCTAGAAATCTTCTGCAAAAAGCCTTTCATTAATGATTTTTCATCATTTCTAATTTAAACCAGCAAGCATACAGGAAGAGCCATATGTCTAAAAGAGTTTTATTTACAGAAGTTGAAAGAAATAGCAGGAATCTAAAAAAAAAAAAAAAAAAAGGAAATCCCTGCATACTCTTACTTTCATCTTTAGGTACTTGAATAGCAGACAGTGTTTTCTGGAATTCTGTTGGCTTTGTTTTTGCTCTATGAAAATTACCAAAATTTTAAATAAAACAGACCTATGTACCAACCACATAACTCATATCTTGGAAAATATTTTCCTGCGGGTTCTTGTCTGAGAAAAATGGATTTAATAGCTTGACATTAAAAAAAAAAATGTAATATTTAAAAAAAAAAAAATGCAAGAGTTCTTTGGGTTTAGTGTCACTTTAGAGATTGCATTAGGTACATGATACTGACCGGCTCTCTATTTTCTCCAGTGTGACTGTTGCTGGTAACACTCAAAACTTCAGAGTCTAAGGACAATATTAATATTCCAACCTATGTAATAAAATGGTCATAACCTCATATGTATAATGTATAGAGACTCAACAGAGCATATCCCAGCCATCTGGGAATTAAAGTGCATGGAACCTCTGGAGGTGATCCTCGTTTGGCAGGAAGGAGAGAATTGTTTTAGCCGTCTGCTTTGGCTGTTTCAGGGGATTCCCTTTCTGCCTGGTTAAGTCATTTCATGGATAAATGCAGCTGAAGTTTGCATAAACCGCAGATAATCATCTAGTATCACCTGCCAGAGGAATAGAGGTGGAGCTGCTGGAGATCTCAGTCTCATCTGCTGGATACCTGCTCCCATGGGTAAGGTGCATCAGGCCAAAAGCTGAAGAGATAAGGAAAATGGGTGCATCTAACTGCTAAAATGTATACGCTACATGTTGAGCAAACAAGATTGAAGGAGCCAAGCGTGTAGTGACTGAAATCCTGCAGATGATTGAGAATACTATGTCTGGTTTTTAATTTGGATATTGAGAACAAATCAAACAGTCAAGAAGGATATAAAAAGGATGGCTATAATTTTGCACCATTGTATTTACTTTTGTATGTGCAATTACTTGCTTCATTGCTTTGACTTTTATTCCTTGGTACTCCCTGCTGGGATGCTAAAATATCCAGACAGCAGTAGCTTTCTGTAAGCCCAGGATGCTGAGAACACTTGGGTGATTTGTGTTGCTCATATTCAGTAGAGTAAATGCATACGATATAATGGTACTTTGAAATCTTGGAGCCTGACAGATTTTTGGAGCATTTAATTGCCTTAAATAACTGGGACATGAGAATTCCTAACACTGCAGAGATCAGCCAGCCAAAGAGTAAAAACTGCTTCAAACGTACTTAGCTTCATTTAATTTTAATCTCAGTTTTCATGGAATTATTTCAGCTCTTTTTGGAGTGTAAGACTTTACGTTTAAAAAAAAAAAAAATGAGACAGCTGTTTGACAAACTGTATGAAACACTTTTGTTAAAGTTGAGGTGATGGATAAGACTCGATCATTTTGAGGGATAAAAAGAATTACCTGATCTTAAGTGATTTTTTTATAGTGTTTTTATTATCTCTTTTCCTTCTTTAGAAAATTGTACTCTCTGCTGTTACGTATGACTTAAGGAAAAGAAGACAAAAATCTCTCTACAGTTTCTGCAGGAATATGGCTAGAGTAGAGTTCTTTCAGAGGAGGGCTTATTCACACACAGAGGGATGACTAAGAGTACAGCAAGATGCATAGACATGTAATATTCCACCAAAAGGAATATTCCTCTTTTCATTCATCCCTTCAGTACGAGCTAGAGTGAGGCAGTCACTCAAAAGGCTGTTTAATGCATAAGAAAATTGAAGCAATCATTCAGGAATTCCACAGCCCTAGGCAGCACTGAATCCAGGTGTTAGATTCACCCAAAAAAAAAAAAAAAAAAAAAAAAAAAAAAAAAAAAAAAAAAAAAGCCTCCTGCCCAGAGATACTGGAAGGAAGATAACTGGCTTTTCACAGACTTAACCACTGCTGGGGTCATGGCTTATTTACGCTATTTCTGGGTATGTAGTAGTGAAACTTTGGATGTAGGGCCACTCAGTGGTACATTCGTATTGACTGTATAGAACCTCTTACGGAAGATCCGTTTTTAGGGGGTATGTTGGTGTGTTTCCTCTTATGTCATGTTAGCCATATAGTTTTCTATAAGTGAAGTGATATCAACTCATTGATCATGAAGTTTTATGCAACCTCTTCACAGGATTTGCAGCTCATCTTAAAAAGATGCTACGTAAGGGTAAAGATCTCTTAATATTCGTGTTTTTCCAAGGCAGAATTCAGAATTTATTATGGTATTTCAGGCTTATCTTCCTTTTTTTTTTTTTTTTTTTTTTTCTCTCCTCCAATTCCAAACAGAAAACTGTTTTTGTTGTTGTTTTTATGGTTTTTTTCATATTAAAACAAGTTTCAACTTGCACGTCTCTGCTGCACGCATCCACATTTTTGTGTCTGGTAGCGTTGTGAAATACTGCTCTTTGTGTTTTGTAGTTGCAAGTCAGTACACTTTCAAAAACTTTTATACAAAATAACCTCATGTACTGTACTGAGCTATTAGACTATATTGTCATGATGAAGTTGTTTCCCTTTTGCTATTATTTTGCATCTTTTCACACCTACTTATTTTATGATTGATTTATTACCCCAGCAAGTGCTTTTTAAAGAATACTGTTTTAAAACGAAGTTTTGAAAATCAGTAATTTAGTTGGATTATACCTAAAAATTAATAAAGGTGAAGCATCTTTAAGAGTTAAGTTCACATGTCGTTATTCATCCTTTATGTTTGCTTTTGTATTTTCTTCAATACCGCAGGAGCAAGGTTTCCTTGTGTTGAAGGCATTGAAGCTTCTGGAAAGCAGAACTGCTTTGCAAAGTAGACTTCTCAATGCAATCTAGTGAAATTTTATCTCCTTTTCATTTTCAGCCTGTGGAGCTGGGACTGTAAGTGTAAATGTTCTCTCTCTCTGTATCAGTAACAATTTGAAAAAGAAAAGAAAAATTATCTGCTCTCTTTGAGTAAAATAACCAGGACTTACTCAGTGAATGTTACACAATAGATTGAAAGTCAAGTGTAGATCCTACCCTTTAATCTGTGGTGATAAATAGGCTAAATAGGAACCTCTTATACCTCACAAGCAGATGGGCGAATTGTAATCATTTGTAACGCAATAATGTGTGATATGGTGCTAGCAAATTTTGTTCTCATTGTTTTCTTTTTTTCCCCCACATTGATTTTATGTTAGTCCATAATAAGGAGAATGCCTCAAAGGAGGATAAAATCTTTGCTTTATTGATTTGGCTTATTATCTTATGACTGACTGCTGAATTAAACACTTTTCCTTTATGCAAGCTTGAAAGAAAAGAAAATGTAAAATTCTCACAAAAAGAGAAGCAAGCAATCTGAGATCTTTATCCTAAAAGTAAACATACTGAAGTTGAAGTTCTTTCCAGGAATTTGCCCAGGTGTGCAAAATGTACCTCCTCATAGATAATCTGTAAAAAATACACACACCTTACTGCTTCCTTTCCTGTTTGCTTTTGATTAATAACCTAAGAACACGTTGCGCTTAGGTGCTTGGTCTTCTTGCAGAAACTTATCTCATCCAAAGTGGTATTTTGTTTATACAGGTATTGGCAAGCAAACGTGGACCATTCTCAAAGAATTCATTAAATGGAGACCTGTTAGTTTACAGGTTTAATCCATATGATATTTATTGGCTGTCATACAGGGAATGACAGGCAGCCAACACACTGTTCAGTGGACTTCTCCACCCATCTGTTTATCCATCTGTTACTTGAAAAATAGATTGCCTTTTTTTCCCCAAAAAAAGTATTGTTCTAGAAGGCCACTGAGATAAGATATGCTGATGCATAGAATTCATTGTAAAAGGACTGTCTGGAAAAACAACCACAAATATCTTGATAGGAAGTAATACGAGGAAACTGATGGTGCCTCTAATCTATGACACCAATATACTTTTTACTGTATCACTAAAATAAACTTATAAGGGACAAGTAGAACTTACTGTTTTGTGGGGGAGAGAGGGAAGAATATAGTCTTTTTTTTTTCTGGACCATCTTTTTAAACTATATATTGCTGGGCATGCACTGGGTTGTTAAGATCAGAATGCTCTGAAACAGAACTATTCTGTTTTTTAACAGGAAGTATCATAATAACTCATATACCATGTTGACACAGTAAGAAGACCTCTGAGAGTGAATCAGCAGGCCAGGTGCTTAAAAAGTCCATTAAACCTATGCAAGTTGTTGTTACAAGGTGTTCCTGAAGCCTTCAGTTTGAAATATTGCTATCCTGTTGTTTAACTATGCATAATTCCTCGGTAACAAGAAAAAAATTCATGCGAATATGGTTTTGAAATAAAAAGAAAAAATCTGTGCTCTTAAATTTGATAGCTTCATATAAACGCAGCTGTATATCCCCTGCCCCACTAGCACTGTAAAACTGAAAAAAACTAATCATAATTTCTGACAGCCATCTGTGTTTTAATTGGTTAATTTAGATTTGTGTTGAAAAAAAAGGCCAAAATTATAGAGGACACTTCATCTATGGCGTTGAGGTAGCTTTGCTGATGAAAAGAATGTACTTTGTCACAAATATAGTTATTACAGCAATCAGAAATGTGTCTTACAGTAAATTCTTCGGAGCCCATGTACTGACTGATTTGCAGTGTCCACCCTGAAAAATGCCTCTGTATCAGATTCTCAATGATTTATTTTGACAACATGATATCCTATAAAACATGTTATAAATCATAGGCATCATCATATCTCATTTATGTCTATTCTCTCTTGGAAGATCTGGTTTCATTCTGATAACATTTTTAGCCTAGGAAATGTATAAGGCGAAATGTATTGATAAATACTTACCTTAAAGAAAAGCACACTCCCAAAAAACTTGCACACAATTAATTCTGCTGATTCAGTTGACTTTCCCAGTAATGGTCATTGCACTAAGCTCCCAAGATGGTCTCTTCTACTGCAGTACTGTATTTTTTGTCTGCAGAGGGAGAAAAAGGACTGAGCTTTTCCATTTGTTACGAATGGTTATTCAGTACATATAATGGAAAGTACTATACTGGGGGTGAGAATAATAAGGTGGAATAGAGAGAATCAGGAGAACTGAGGGGAGGACTAATTCTTTTCCTTATTTTTCAGCACATCATTTTTGTTTAGAGTGAAGAGATTCCAGCAATTGAAAAATGAAGACAATGCTGAAGTAAGGCTATTATCATCGTTTGCCCTTTAGGCAAGCAACATACAAGTTCAACTTTTAATTTAATTTTAGTTGAAAGCATTAACAATAGTTTACTGAATTGGATCAATTTTTAATATTTCCTCACGGAATTTATTCATAGAGTTCATAATTAGAAATTACCTTGGAGTCAAAGACTAGGATTTCCCCCTCTGCTCTGTCCAGGAATGGCAGGTTAAGGGTACTTATGGCTCATTGCACAGTGAGATGTTTGGTGAAGAAATAACTTGGGGAGAAAAATCTATTCTTTTTTAAATTTGAAAAGGATATCCTATTTTCTCGAGTGCAGAAACAATGTGGTGAATGAAAAGCAGGAGACTGGGGGAAAAACAAAAAAGGGCCAGCTTTTGTGTCCTGGTATTTGTCTGGTTATGGAATGTTACTGGAAAACCTCTCCTAATTTACTCTGGTGAAGATATAATAAGTAAATATGAAATAAGTAAATATGAAAATATAATAAGTAAATATGAAATCATATGTACATCATGATATGCATATAATGCAATACACAAATCTGGAAAGCTTTAGGCAAATTCTTTGAGGATAAACTTTTGTGGCATATGTTTAAGTTTATAAGCAAATTTAAGTAATGTAAAGGAATAAGTTGTATGTTTTATTGCTGAGGGAAAACTTCAAGGAATACCAGTATACATACACAAGGAATGTGAAGTCATATGGGAATTTACCCTAATTTTCTACCCTAATTCTTCATGCTGATGAGCTTGGTGTGCAAAACACGCACCCACCTGAAAATAAGCTACTCCTGGCTCAATTGGGTAATAAAGCCTAAAAGTTTCAAAAAGGTCACGATTACTGTCAGCCAAGAATGACTAAAGCATAATTCACATGGTCGTGCCCTGTAAATTGATATCCTGGGTGATTGCACAGTAACAGGCCCTCACATTTTGGTCCTCAGAAATTGCACAAAGGGTATTAAATAGAGCGGCACGCAAGGCTGGATGACACTCAGGTATTCTATGTAATACAAAAGAATTTATTTCAATTGCTGTTGGGCAGAGTGAATACCAGATGTATTTGCACTCATTAAGAGCTCCTTTAGAGATATTGTGGAAAGAACTCTCTGTCACCCCTCCTTGACTGTGTGCATGCCAGTTCGTGCAGGAGTAGCCTTATAAAACAGGCTGTTCCTAAGCTTACTGCACTCCACTGAATATTCATTAACAGAGTTTTTTCCATCTGGATTACTGCAGGTCTATTAAATGCCTTTAGAGTATGTAACTGCACTGCTTTGGAGGCATGTTACCTTAATTTCGAGGGGTAGAATCACAAAGTTTCTGTGATTGAGTTTAAAACAATACTTATTTTCTCAGCTTCACTGATAACATTATTTTTAGCAAACTATTGACCTCTTAACAGTGTGGGTTTTGTTGTTGTTGTTTTTTAATGCTTTCTTGGGGTCTTGGCTTTGCCTGGCTCTTTGTTTTCATTTTCCTGGTTCTAAGAAGACTGGAATTTTACAGTCTCTGTAGCTGATGCTTTGTGGTCTGTGATCAAGTTAGTGAAATTACTGCATCAGTGCATTAACGTAAAAATACTTCAACGTGCCTCATCTGGAAACATATCTCCTTGTATGTGAAACTGCAGGAAATGTTCCTTGGCTTTTGATAGTCTCATGCCTGATTTTCTGATTTCGAAAACCTTGACGAATTCAATTTCTTTTCTGGAATTATTTTGTCCTTCAACTGAATATATCATTAATAATTATTTCTTTTGTTACGTCTGGTCATGCTGTTGATATTTGTAAAAATAGCTGTGAAGAAATAAATTTTATTAATTTATGCCTGTTGTGTTGTATGGCTGTTACATGAAGAAAAGCAAGAAAGGTACTTGGGAACAGAGATTTCAGCTTGATCGTAGAAGAACTGCATCCACTTAAAGTTATGATGATTCATTGTTTGTAAAAGATCTATTTTTAGTTGGCCTGAATTATATGGAGATTAAAGAGAATGATTAGCATAAAATTCCCCTTGATGCTTCTGCAGTTGATATAATACAAAAGGCTTTGATAAGATTTCTTCAGCCTAGATAACTTTGATGAATCCCTCAGTAGGTGCAGAAGGCAGGCTGCTAACCATACAGAAGCTTTTGTGGGTCAGTGATCTGTTGTTCTGAATACAATGCAACTTTTCAGAAAGAATACCCTCCAAAATAATGCTTTACAGAAATAGGAGCGTCAGAAGAATGAAACTAAGAGATAACGAGCAGAAGGGATATGTTTGTAACTGTAGGGAGAACACAGAGATGTTGAGGAAGAGCATTGGTGGTGGAATGTGCTCGGTGTTCTGCCCTCTCAGCGCTGAATGAACAACGTCCTGCACATCATTGCATCCTTCCAGACTGTTGCTTCGTAATTCATGAAAACGGTTGCTCCGTGGTGCGAATTCCAGCGGTGACAAAGGTGACCAGCGTCATTCAGCCGCAGGTTGAATGATTGTTCTAGCACGTCTCTTCATTTATCACCATGCCACAGGAAGAAAAATATGAAGTCATTTGTTGTGATACTTAAGCTGTCACTGCAGATATGAAATATGATGAACAAGACAGCATATGTAATTGTTATAAAGCACTTCTAGTGCAACTCACTCATCCCAGAGTGTTGTGCTCTTGCAATTGTGTAAGGAAGAGTGTTTCCCTTCCTAGGAAAGAGCTGCCTCTGGAGGGAAAATCCGAAAGGTGTTAATATAATGTGTTTTGCTTAGAAGAACAAAAATTTAATAACAGGGTTCAGAATTGATATATAGAATCATTTCTATATTTAGCTGGAGAACTGCTAACCTGTATTATACTTCCTTCTTGCAGGGATATCTGATGTGTCAGTGTGTCATCGTAGCTGAACCTGGCCTATTGGCTTATCAGTTATTTGTTAGATCAATAATAACTGTTACTCCCTAAAAATTGCATTTGATCTGTTATCAAATGTGATTATCCTGTTTCCCTGAACAGACACTTAGTTGCCTCTCTGTCTCTTACTTGCCTTTCTGGTCCTTAAATACAATAGTTTTGTTATACAAGAATAAAAATACAAAATGAAATAAACTACAAGGAAGGACATGAGGGCAAAAAAAATTGTTTTGTAAAAGATTTTCTTTGAGTTTTAATTCTTCTCAAAGTGCTGAGATTCATTGGAAATTCATGTGTGTGGAGAGAATACTTGGAGAGAGAATAAATCCATCGCATAATTCACACTTTTATGGGTGAGATTGTATGTGTCTCTTCACATTTTGCAGAACCATTGAACAAAAATAAGGGACGCAGCTTTTAATAAAAGTTGTTTCCAGTGGCTGTTGGACTGAGCAAAATGTTATGATATTTAGTCTTCTGGAAGATGCAAATAGGCCATTAAATCTCAGATGAATAAAGTCAGTTTCCACTTGGCTTCAGATTTATCTTTTTGGAATCACTGCAGCAGTGGTTGCCTTGTGCCTGTTCATATGAAGGCAGTGGGACAGTAATTTGTAGTGGGACTAAAATTTGACCCACTGTGCCACAATGAAGGGCTGGTTTGAAAACTGACATCTGCAAAGGAGCAGACTCACCAGGGGACGTGTATGAAATTGTGGTTCTTTATGTAGATTATAGAGAAATGGCAGGCTGAAAGTTAGGGCAGCTATTTTAGAGGAGCAGCCTCCTGAGTTTTGATAAAGATTTTCATAAATTAGATTGCTAGAGATATGTTAAAATAATGAAGATTCTGAATGTTGAGTATGTAAAACACAGGCTGCAGAACCAGTTCAATATGGTTTAAAAAAAAATCTAGGAGGTGCTAGGATATGGCTTTTCATGATACTTTTATATATTGCATATTGTTATTTCTTTGGTAAAGCTAACTTATATTGTTAATCTGCTGAAGGAGAAGGAGAGTTGACATTCAGCCGCCAGTGGCTGCATCAGGACACCCAAGGTTGTTGGCCTCTTCAGAGAACTCGTGAATGAGGAGCGAGGTGGAACAACCTGTCCTGCTGTATCAACTCCATCAGTAACATAAGGCTGCCAGCAGCAAAATGCTACTTCAAATCTTTCATGGGTTTTGAACTCAAGTGAAAAGTCAATTTTAAAAGAAGGTAAAAATACATTTCTGTATATGTTTTACTGCTATGTTAATGAAAGTAGAGTGTGCTCTATGTGCCCTTTGTGCGAGGAAGGGGAAAAAGGTCAAGAGCTTTTAGTTGGACCTCAAATATTCACTTTGTTTCTAGCATGTACAAAGTGGAGTTTGAAGGTTTATAGGGAGTACCAAGCTGTAATTCTTGTCTATTGATAGATGAATTATTGAAGTTAAGCCAAAAATAGTTCCTTCTATTTAATTTTTTCCTTCATGATAATCTCTATAGTAACATAATAAGACTTGATCTATAAGAAAATATTAAGCAGTATTCAGGGAATATTGCTTAGCACTGAAACTTGAACTAGCCTATTCTGACTCCTGTTGGAATGGCCTTTTGTTTTGCCTGGTCAGAAAGTGTTTTCCTTAACATTTTCCTGGTCATGAAGTAGTTAGCCTGGGCCAGGGATCATTCTCAAATGACAGCTGGGAACATTTTTAGGAAAAATATAATGTAATCCTATAAATGCAAAAAATTCAGTGTCCAAGGGGCAAGAGAACAAAGCCTGGTGGTATTCATTTTAGTGGTGGAAGCATCTTGTACAAGCATGGGCAGCTTATGGCAGAAGATATAAAGTCAATCCTTTATTTCAGTAGGTGGTGAAATAAGTATGAGCTGGTATAGGTGATTAGCCTCCCAAAATGACCCAGGTTATGTTAAACTAGCTTTAAATGCAGAGTATATTTTCAGTAATCTTTCAGGAGAATATCAGGCTTTCACTGTTGAACAAAAGAAAATTTTCACTGTATTGAGAAAGATTAAGTTATGGTAAAAGTTTTCTTGCAAGTAAAAGTGGGTGCTGCCTCTGAACTTGTTAGGATGGACATTTTAAAATATCCTCCATAACACTGCTAATATTTGAGTCATATTACATTTATTGACAAGATTATAATATACTTTTACAAAATTTTCAAGATTGCACGTGTCTATAATGAGTTCTGTACTCTTAACATGATATATATTGTTAACTTCTGACTTGAAGAGGCTTCTCTGCAGCCTCTGTGTACTCCCGTTCTAGTTTTCTTTGGTGTTAAAAACTATTTTGAAATTCTCTGATTTTTTTTTTCTTTTAGTTATGACTTAAAACACTTTCTATAACTATTTTTTTTAAAAGCTTAAAGTTCAACTGGTGACTGCTCTGTTTAAATTATGTCCATAGCAGATAACATAAAAATGAACTTGTCCTTAAATTAAAAAACAGAGGAATGAGGGCAAAGGACATGGTTGAGTACTATGGCAATCGGAACTTAGCTTGTTCCCTTCTAAGGGGCAGGGGGGTGGGGGAAGCCTTCTGTATGAACCTCTTTGAGGATGGGATTATGTGAATAATTTTTCTGAACGATGCAAGATCGACTTCATGAGATTCAGATGAAATCCAGCTGGAGAGAAAGAACAAGAGTCCAGATGAGCATATTGCTTTTCATAGATTTACTATAAAAATTTGGCAAAAATATGAACTTTTGGAAGCACAGGTACTCCAGGGAAGGTAAAACAATTCAAATTGAACCAATGAATAATAGCCATTTCTGCCTGTTAAAGCTTGTTGAAATAACAAAAATTTTGTAGTAGAATTTGTTGTAAATTTTTGATTATTTTTGTCGTGTGTTTGAACTGGTAGGCCACTTATTTCTTGTTTCTCAATTCACTTTGATTCATTTTGTTTTATTGAAACAGTTTGTTAAAAAAAAAAAATTAATTGCCACCTGGGAACAAAGTCACGAAGCTGCAAAGGATCCATCTAACCCAACTGAAACCCACGGGCTGAGCTGTTGCTGGCTTCAATAGACCCCTAATCCTAAAATGGTAAGGGGGACAGCTGACTTCTGTATCTTCTCTTTGGCGGAAAAGTCATTCTCTGTGCTTCAGCTATAAATTACTATAATGATACTCTAGCAATATTTAGAACGTGTGTTTGTCACTGCAGGTCTGTTCTGTTTGTCTTGGGCTGAGCTGAATCTTTTTTTGTTAGATTGACTTTAAAACTTGGGGAGAAACATTGTGGTAAATACAAACTATTGGAACTGCAGTGGTTATGTTCACTAGTCAGCTGATTCATTGGGCCTTCATAGCAACATACAGTTTTGCCCACAAAATTTTATGCTAAGCTATAATATAAGATGATCTTGTAATAATCCTCTGGGTAGAGCTGCCCTTCCCTTTTCTCATGACAAAACCCCTGTTGAAAACAGCCCTTTCAGAAATGGGCGGTTTGAACTTCAGAAACAGTACACATGCCTGATATTGTGAATAGCATTGATTCATAGATGACAGTATTCAAAAAAGCATGTAATTAGGGCACTGCACAGGCAAAAAGGGAAGGCTGCACAGTACAGTAAGCCTGGAGACTTACGCTTAAAATCATGAGAAATTTATATTATTTCCTAGTATTCCCACTAGAAAAAAAAAGTAGCAAAAAATCTTTTTAGATGCACAATTATAACAACTTTCCACCTTCTGCTTGTTCCCCTTTGCGTCATCAAACCACATCAGCATTATGGTTCAAGCAGTGTCCTGAACTCTGGTATTTAAGGTGCAGGAATAATGGAGCTAAGTGAAAAGAAACCCAAAACTGTTTCTAAGAGTAGGAGTGTTCTGTTTTTATCTTGTAGTGGGTTCAAGGGAAGAGTTGGAGAATGGAGACTTTTCTTTCTTTTTATTCTTACTCCTTACCAAGGGAGCACAGAGCAACCACATGATCCTCTTAAGAGGCTGCCATGGCCATGTCTGATGAGTAAGACTGCAGTCCTCTCTCCTTCAGAGGTATTTTTAGAGTCATTCTTACTGCCTGGATGTTAATTTAGCATGGCAAGGACCATTAAAATACCTGTGTACCTCATTCTGGCAATGCAGAGAAATATCTGACAGAAGTGTCTAAGTGTATGGTTTTGGTGGTCTAGATACACAGGAAGTTACCATTTCATTCTAATTATTTTATCCTTTGCAGCTTTATTGCATTACTATTACAGTGGTTATTTCACAACTATTAAACAAGATGTATAGCTTTCTTATTGTTGTTTGAATCATTTTTTTTTTTGTAAATTTTCACAATTTGATTATATAATTGGATGCAAAGTGCAGCCTTCTGCAGAGTAGGATGCCTTGGTACCAGGCAGAAGCTGAGGATTAAAAATGAGTTGTTGATGTTGTCTTTTGCACCCTTTTAATTTTGCTCATTGATTCTTTTTCAGTCTTAAAAACTGATTTGCCTAGTGATAAGTGGTTAAGTAATGCACGTGGCATAAAACTTTGGATACAGGACATGTACACGATGAAGAAGTGGGTAAGATATTACGTTAAAGTGTCAGAAGGAAATCTCTAGCTCTAACTTTTAATGTCTGTTATAGTGTCTTTAAAAGTCTGTTATAATGATGTGAATTTTGTACAGCTTTAAGTTACTAGTTAGGATACCTGGCCCTATTGTTCAGCATATGAATGTCCAGCGTGACGCTGCACACTGAACAGAAGTTTTTTTCACATCATGTTTCTTCTGCAAACTCATGTTGTTTATTGGTGTCACGGAAATATGCAATTAATTTCACCTAAGGAATAATGGCTTCAGACTAGCTAATTAATCCCTTGACATTTTACATACAAAATCACTGAATATGATTTTTTTTTGCATTTCTGGATATCACCTCATAGGAGTAGAGGGCTGCATTGTCATTCATTTTCAAGAAAAAAAAATCAGGCTTTCCTGTTAATCTGTAAGCTTCTTTCAAATATACTAAGACAATATTATGAGTTTTCTCTATACTATTGTCTATGAACTTTAGTGACTATCTTTTGCCATAGTTCATTAACACTTACCCTCATTTGATGCAGTTCTACTCTTTTTTAAAATAGTGAATTAGTATTTCTAATGCACTCTTTTTCTGCAGAATTTGTGGTATGAAGGCACAGAGAGTCTTGAGTCCAGAGCCCAAAAATGTATATTGCAATGTTATTTCCTATGCGTTACTTTTGGAAAAGTTCTGCAAATAAAGCAAATTTATAGGCCGCTTTCTGCTTAGAAATGATTTATAGTATGTATCTCCACCAAATTCAAAATCCTCTGGGTTCTATTTTACGACAGTAGTAAATAAATTGTATAATGAGTAAAAATGTTGTTTCTTGTTGAACAAGTGGAAGTCTAATGAATGGCTTCCAAGAGAAGTTTGTTCCTTTCTCCCATCCTACAAAGCTTTTCCATGTATCCTGTCTCTATAGCTATGTTACTGGGGGAAGACAGTATATAGCTTCTCTGCACTTCATACAATACTGAACATTTGGAAGTTTCAGCACAATTCTTTGCTCTCTGTTGAACCTAAAATATCAGGGCTATTTTGTTTGTTTTTTGTTTGCTAAGTTGGTTGTTTTTTTGTTTGTTTGTTTTCTCAGAACAACAAAAATGAATGAGCAAACTTTGCATTCCAGGACAAAATATCGATGTGTGCTTAGTTCCATTTGCAATGTGACTTCCAAACTTTGACAAATGAGCACTAGGTATTTGGGTGCTTTTTAGTCTTTTGGTAGCTAGCTCAGCTTTCCTTGTCCTTGCAGGAGTTAATTCTCCAAATACTGCTCTTAACTTTCCATTTGTGAGTAAAGAATGCCTATTTTCACATTTGTTTTAGTATGTCTTGTAGCTCCTTCTTCAATGAATCGTTGGGATGCAAAGTACTGAAGGCACTTAGTGGCCATTGCATGTGATCTGTGTTCACTGCAAGTTGTGCTGCGTTGTAGTTCTGAGCTTTAGTTTGAGTATAAAGACTGAGGCCTATCAGCAATAGAAATGTTATCATCAAGTAACAAATATATTCATTTCAACCTGTGTAATTAGTTGTAATAGTTTATTTCTTTTTTGATTCTTTCTGAATAATAGCTGTATTTGAAAGCCATTAAATTCTTTGCGACGAGACATACAAGTTTCTTTCCAAGTGTATTCTGAGGACAAATCTATTAAGTTTTTCTGCCTACTCACATTCTGGTTTTGGAAATTTCTATTTTTCAAGCCAGAAACAAACCTACAGATTGTATATAATAAACTCTTGCACGTAAAAATGCTGTATTTCCAAGGGGCCAAATTCCATAAATACTTATTTTGCCTTCTCTCTTTTTGTTTTGTTTTAGGCCAAAAATGCCATCTTTAGCAGGTTTGCATTCCTCTTTGGTGCTTTGTTTTGCACGACAAATCTCATTCTGTTTGAGTTTATTTCTGTGTACACCTGTTACTACTACTCCTTCAAATCAGTCACAGCCAAGCATATAGACCAAGCTGAAATCCTAGAAAATCCCCCCCAAAAAGTCTGAGGGGGAAGAAAAGGATTTCTGTGAGGAAGAATAAAGTACTTTGGGATTTTGTTCTGGTTACATCCATCTCCATCCCCTCTGCCTTTCTAGCACAAAGGGAATGAGACTTTTAGCAAAGAGAAGTTAGGAAAAATTTAATAGGTAGGGTGTTTTCTATGGTCGACAAGTCCACAACAGTCTCTGCAGCTTGTCTCCTGCCTGTTCATTAGTGCTGCACTGGCACTAGAGTAGGAGCTAGTGGTGAAGAGGGGCTTGAAGGGGGTTACGAAGGATCAGTTTGTTTCCTGCAGGGAGGAGAATGCTGCTGCTCTGAAGTGAAGATGAAAGTACACAGATACTTGCAGGAAAGCAGCAAAGCATTTGCCAGAAGCTGGTATCACTGGGAAATAGAGGTGAGCTCTCCTGGGAGCACCGGTGAAGAGCTGATGCTCTCAGTGCATGGTTCACGACAGACCTGTTGATTCACGTTGTTTTTCAATAGGTCTTACGGCTCATGTTGTGCCTGTTCTACCTTTCCTGATCTGGCTGAAACTAAAAGCATAACTGCCTTTATCCTCTTAACATCTAAGAGCCGGTTTTGGAAGATAGTACAAGCTCAGGAATTAAATTTCCTCTGATGTTCAGAGATGTAGCTACTGTATAGCCCTACAGCTAGGAGCTGTGCACACATGCAAGGCCATGGGCAGACTCAGAAGAGACTTGGTTGTTTCCTTCCCTGCCTCCTATCCAACTGATTTCTGGTGGTCTGCCGCAATTATCAAGTTCCCATTCTGTTCTACACTTCTGCTTGATCAGTGGGGAGGCTTACAAGTTCTTTATCATCACATTTTTTCTCTGCCTATCAGTAGAGATTCCCTGAATGCTGAAATAGCTCGTCTGTGCGTACGTATCCTTTTTTGTTTCTTTTCTTTCACCAGTATTAGAAATATCTATTATGTTAGCATATAGGCTTTTTTATTTATAGAAGTGGAGTTACTGACACTAAAGACTTCTAAAGACCTGAAAATGAATAGTTTTATTATAGAAAGACAGGTTTTCAGAAACAGTACAATGGCCAGAGGCAGGAAGAGCCAAACATGTAATATACTTACGTTCAGTTTCTTATGATTAATTTTGAGTGTCCAAGTGAGCATATGTACACGAGTTAAAGAGGGAAGTAGGAGACAGCTGCCAGATGGCTGTCCCTTAGAATCTGCAGATGTTTGGATGAGAGAGAAGATAGGAAATTTAAGTCAGTCTTTATAGTATTGGCAGGCATAGTCATAAAAAAAAGTTCTATCTGCACATGTACATTTCTGAGGTTGAAATTGCAATTGAAAATGTATTTCCCAATTTCACAGTTTAGTTTTTTGCCCCAGAAAAGAATGCAATGTAGCTTGTTACCCCAGTGGCCCAGGGGCAATGCTAAGAAAAAGAAAAATTATTCTCATTACTTTCTTTAGGTCTATTTAAAGCTGCACACAGTCACAGCATTAGTTCCAGAGCTTAAACGCTCTGACAATACCTGTAGGAAAGATGGGTAGATTAATTTCTTATCAAACTGAGTTGTTTGAGAGTAAGAAGTGGAAATCATCTGATGTATTTTCATAGAGAAAGCTAATTCTCTGCTAACACACATGCACTTGAGTAGGCACATCTGTGTGACAGATAAATTATAGGAGTGCTTTACACACACATTATCTTGTCACAACAAAAGAACATCCTACTGCGCTAAAATACCTCTTCCAGCAGAAACGTATAATTTCACTATATTGCCGGGGAAGACTCTGAGCAGCTTGGTTCTTTTTTACACCTCTTGTATTTTCCTCTTCTGCAGGCATGAGCTGAGTAGCAAACTTAAAAAAAAAAAAAAAAATTGGAAATCATTCATTTTGTTATACCTGTGCGCTTAGCCTTTCTTCACCCCTGTCTGCTTAATGAAATCCATTGTTAGCTATGATAGATCTGGTAGGAAAATGCAAGGAAGAAAAGGAAGAAAATAGCAATCTCTTTTCAGAGTTTAGCCCTTGCTTATTAAACAGACTGTTTCAGGCGGACTTTTTTTCTGCTTTTGTTTATTTGGGAAGGTGCATACGTCAACATTTGTTGAAGATAAATGTGTCATCTATCTATGACACCGGCTTCGTAAGAAAGAGCAGCCAAGTGCAGTGCTTTCCCCCCTCCGGTTTGCCCCCTTGGGCTGAGAACTGTGCGTGTATATTTGGCAGCGCTCGGTGAACGCGTGATACACCTTTCACACTCCTAACACTTTATGGTACTCGAAAAAGTAATCCCTTAAGCCTATTTTTTTCCAATGTGTTGATTGGTTTTAAATAGCACCTTCTGCCTTCTCCCCCTATTTCAAGAAACTGTTCTCTTTACCTAATGTTGGTGCTATCACACCATTGGCTATGGTTTTAATGCTCAAGTATTAACCAGAATTTTTACTACTTTTCTCCTGGCTTCTCCTGCTCTGAAGATTCTGTTGTACGTGCATTCACCTAAAGGAAATGCTACAAGCGTCGTTTTTCTGCCTTTTGATAATGACACATTCATTTCTGGGCTCGTTGCTCTCTTTGTGTCTCCTCTCCTTATGCATTCGTGCTGCTTGCCCTATTGCAGGCTTTAATAGGTTTAAATCAAACTATGACCGCCTTTGTGATTGTGCGACAACTGAAAGCAAGGAAATGGGTAAAACTGCGATATATTTACAACCTAAATGATTTATTTTTACTTTATTTAGGCCTGAGATCCTACCCCAAAATGTAATAGACTTAAGAGCAAACCTTTGAGGTGCGCATTGCCGAGTGCCAGCTGCGTGCCAGGCTGCAGGTCCCTCTGGGCCCTCGTGCCTCGACCGGGGGCAGCTGGAGGCGCCCGAGGAGCGAGGCGCTTCGCGGGGGGCCGCGCCCGCTAACGGCAGGTGCCGCTCGCGAGCGACCGTTGGGCTCGCGCGGCGCAAACGGCCGTTAACTAACGGCCGCCGCGGGGGGCGCGGCAGCAGCTGGCGCCCCCTCGCTGAGGTAACGGGCGGCAGCCCTGCGGCGGCGCGGCGCCCTGCCCGCTTTCTCCCTCTGCCGCGAGGCTCCTGAGCACCCATCTTCGTCCCGCCTGTGCTCAGACAGGTCCGGGGAGTCCGAGCTTTGCCCGAGGAGCCATTAGTGTCCTTTGGGGTATGTTTCTCGTCAGCTTTTTGAAGCGTGTCTAGCACGAGGGTGGCAAGGAGGAGATGTGGATCCTTGTGCGGTTAGGAGGTAGTGAGTGTCTCAACTACTGCTCTTAATCAACAGTTAATTTCAGTGGCTTCTACCATCTCACCCGTGGTACTGGTCTTCCATGTTTGTTTTAGCTATTTATTTCCAGGTTGAAGCGTTGCTGCTTTTTCCGGAGGAGCTCCGTTACGTTCAAAATGTCGGCCGCTCTGTACTAGCCTCCAGCCTTGGTTTCGAGCTTTTACCCTTGAAAGAAACGGTTCCAGATAAATAAAAACCTACTTAACCAAGAGGCTTGAATTTCAGAAGTAAGCGTGAGCCTGATTTTTCTGCTTTTGGCCTGGTCTGTTAAATATGGTCAGGCTCTTCATCCTCTTTGCAGTATAAGGTTGCTGTGCTCCTTAGAAGTGTCAGTATGTGACATGCATATATGACTTCCAGGTGAGTAAAATCCTCATAGTTTTACCTATGATATGGTTTTTAGTGGTAAGTAAAATCACGTGTCACAAAAATAGATGAGATGTTGTGTTTCCTTATATTCTGGAAACTTATCCATAGATTTGTTTTCATATATCACGCTTTGACTTACCATAATGGGAATGATTAATATAAGGTAGTGAATAATGAATATAAGGTAAGTATATTAAGTCTCAATCTTACCAACACTGCTGATTTACAGTAGTTTAGAATTAGATGACTAGGTAGTTCTGTGCTTTCCTGTCCTTCTCAACACGACTAATATTTTCTGCACCTGTTCACCTGTCACTAAGCTCACATGTCTTGCATCTGTAGCATGAAGGTTAGTTGCCATGGAAAGAATTGTGATACCGTAAATGAATACTTTTTGTGCACAATTCTGATTCTATTCCAACAGCATGGGAAATACATATGCAGCAAAGGAGGTGAATAATACAAAATTGCATGTGTATTTCGTAGGATTATTATGTTGTAATAATGTATGTTACATACATCCCGAAACGGAGATTGTCACACCTGAAACAGCAAAGCATAACACTCTACTTCTATTAAAAATTCTGAATTGATAGTTTTATAAAATATAGCTAGAGTAGAGCCTTCCCAACAAATTAACCCTGATTTTTAGTTCCCCTTCATAGTTGCATTTTGTATACGCAATACAAAATATTTTGACCTTTTTTTTTTTTTTCCTCTCTTCAAGTGGCTTTTTTCTGTTTTTGGTGTGAATTACTGATTGGCATTCGTTTGTGGCTTTTTGATCAAGGTGGGCACATCAGTGCTAGATAAAGACGCTGTTATGCAGTAGAATAGTACGTCAGTGTGCAGAGATATGAATGTGAAGAATATGCCACAATTCTGAATTGGTGGTCTGATGTTTTCTGCTATTTCTTCAAAGGAAAGCTAATGAGATTGCACTACGTACCAAATTTCTAAAGGAATGAGAAAAAGTAATTTTCTTTATATTATTTGGTATCATTACATTCACATCAGATGTGATATTTAGTAAATACTTGTTGCTCCTTAGAGACACTGTGGACACTTCAATTTATGTATTTTCTCTCCAATACCTGTAATTCATCTGAATACATTTTAAGATTCAGAACTCTTTGGCTCCATTTGTGCCCTTCATAAACACAAATCTGTGTTTGAGAAACACATATTTAATGTGTACTGAGCAGTTATGTGACCAAAATCCTGCTGTGCAATGACAACTCACAGCCAGTAAGAAAGTGGTAAGCTTGACTTAGAAGAAGAGCTATCTGGCAGTACCATTTGTATCCCAAGTTATTGAGTTCTTCAGAAGCTGTAAAGACCACAGTCTTTGCAGGAAACAAGCACAAACAGCCCAGGAAACACACAAATACTGTGATTGTGAAGTCTTTAATTTTAAGCCTTTTGAGTTGGACTCTTTTGAATAGAAAACTTTCTTTTCTTCCATCAATGATATTGTCCACAAAAAGCAATGACAACAACGAGAAGTAGATTATTTTTAGAAGTGTCTCAAATACAGTACAAACTCTTTAAAATTATAGATTAAGTTTCTTTACAGAGGCTTATTATCCAGTTACGTAACTACTGGTTGCTACCAGACCCTATTTTTTCGAGTTTGGGTAAGGTTCTTGACATAATGAAAATAAGTGCTTAACAGAGTAGTAAGTACCACCCAAAACCTCTTTTGATTCTACTGGTATTTGCCACTGATGCATTGGTGAGGTGACATAGTTTCTATATGTTGATTTCTTACCTGTGAAATGAAGGTAATACTGACCTATTAAAATACACTCTGTAAGACTGCATTTCTGTTAGTGGTTGAAGTTTGGACCTCCGTTTGGTGCTTTGTAATGTAATATACCTGCTAAATGTTGACTTACATTCCCGAAGACACTCTTACTAGTACTGAAATGAGTGTCTTCGGGAATGAACCTTATTCTCCCTCTTACTAATACTGAAATGAGGGAGAATAAGGCTTTGCAGAGAAGTCACTTCCTCCTCTGAAGTATACATGTGTAGACTGCATGCTGAGAAAGGGGCATATTGTTCTGTTTGCTTAGGGGTTACTCAAGCCTAGTGATGCCTCTAGGGTTACCCTGGAGGCTAAGAGCAGAACGAAGGACTTCACTAAGTGTTCAGTGGCTTATCAAGAAAGTAATCTATATCTGGTTTCTGCTTTTTGCTCTCATTTGAACACAGTTTGCCTATCTAGTGATGAGGCCTAATTAAATTAAGAAAAGAAACAAAAAAGAAATGAAACTTAGCAAAGACTAGTCCAAGGACAACTCAGTGGGTAATAAATCTGATAGTGTATTTTATTCATGGCCAAAAACAACTTCAGAGAAGTACTTTAATTTTAAAATTATGAGAGTGCTAGATGATTTTTGGTTATAGATTCTACTTAAGCGTGTTGTAAGGGCATCTAGACATAGGTACGTTTTAGAAGAGGATACTCTCATTCACGTGGAAAGTATTTTCAAAACTCAGGAAACCAAAACCAGATTGCTTCAAGGTGGGCTTGTGAGGAGGCAAGTAGGCAAACATTGTGCTGTTAATATACCTCAGAAATAAAGCAGGCAGATGCAGTCCAAGTGTGATGAACACCATCTAACTCTTGGTTTAGAATTTCTTGTGATTCCCACAAGCTGAGAAGATTTGAACCAACCTAGAAAACTAGCAGTGCTTCAGAGTCAGAGAAGAGAAAGAATTTTGCTAAGGTTTTTGCCCCAGATTTAGTCTGTTTTAGTGAACATGAGGTTCGACTTGAGATTATTCGGTAAGGGTTATGCTTGAATATTGGCAAGGTTGCACACTCATGTTTGTACAAACTGATAAAGCAAGCTGTTTAGGTGCTATTTAGTCATTTCTGGGTTTTAGAGTCTGCATTAATCACTTTAAAGAAGATACTCTTGCTTCCACTAGAGGCAGAGGTATTGACTAAACACCGTCTGTTTCAATACTGCTTAACTAATGTGAGTTATGCCACTTTTTTGTATTTAAGTAGATATTATGCAAAGTTGTGATAGGGTAAAATTGACTTGTGCAATTTTTTGTTCTTATAAATGCTTGTGCAAGTGTGTCATTTACCAAATCATTTATTTATCTTTTTTTGTTTGCCACTGCAAATTTCACCCATCTGAATACATTAGTGAATTTTCTTTTTGGTACTTTATAGTAAGTCGGTTTTATAGTATTTTAAGTATTCATTGTATTAAACATTTTGCTCTGAGCTTTCTGACCCTTTTTAGTAAATATACTTCTGTGCTTTGGCAGAGCACTTCTAAGAGGGTTTTTTTTTTTTTTTTTTTTTTTTTTTAAGTATAAAAGGAAAGTTAAATATTACTAAAATTTATTTGTTTCAATTCTTCCAAAACGCCTTTAGGGACAGATAAAATATAATGGCTTCTTTACAAATCAACAAACCACCCCAAGCCTTGTGGAAGCTGATGGCAAATTCTTTTGAGGTATGGAATGGACTTCAGGGATATTATCTTCTAAATAAGTATGTGCATGAGCAGCAACTACTATCTCCTTTTCCATTCTGACTGAACCTGTTTTTACGATGTGAGCCTACCTGATCCCCTGATCAGGGGACCTACTTGACTTTATTTCCCAGTTGACCAAAAAAAGTAGGTATCTTCAGTTTTTGCTCAGGAAGTTTTGTTGCTCCAAAGCATATGCAGTTGAACTACAATTTCTCTTCTAACTAGAAAATAATATAACTAGAAAATAACAGAAGGTCTCATTTAACCCCTGTTACTTGGAAATCAAATGCCTTAGGCCTTTTTTCTTTGTATTCAGATGGGTGATTTAGACATCAGATTTTAATGTTAGTAGGTTTTAGTTTGATGTTACAGGTTTCCACACACAATTTGTTTAATTATTCCTTTTAACTTATTTTACTTGCTTAAAAATCAGTTTTGCACTGCCACTGGCTAGGTTCATTTGTATCTCTTGGACTTCCCCTTGGAGAACATTTGCATTTGAAAGTTTTCTTGGGCCTTGCTCTGGAGACTCTTGTGATGAGGTGTGGGCGAGAGAGTTTTTTTACTGATTAGGATTTCCCTTTTTTTTTTTTTTTTACAGTTTAGAATATTGCAGAGCTTTCTAAGAGCGTTGTGAGCTAATTTGATGGAGGTTCAATGTGGCAAAGACTGAGCAACAAATTTTGTAGTCCTCATGCAGCATCTGGCACTAAGATACTTAAAAGTGTTTCTTAAAATTGTGGCAGCTGTCATGAAACTTTACATACATAATTATATTGTATATACTCTCCTTCATGTTTCTCACTCAATATAAATGTGAAAGTTGGTTTATGAACAATAGTACGTGAGATATGGTACACCCACATTGTTTTATTTATGCAGGTCTATTGATTTCCTTGAATTTACTCTAGAGATACTGTAATAAATATCCCATAGAAATGGAGAGGGGAAGCTGGAACATTCATAGAGCTTCCTCTGGAGCTACAAAGTGTTGAGTGAACCTAATTTTGGAGAAGCCTATTCTATTCCTAACAACACATAGGCTTTCCTTTCATGCAAGAAGAGTATTTGTAGGGGAAAAAGTAGGAAAATTAATATTTTAGTATGTTATCATCATGACAAGAGTTGCTTTAATTTTTATCAGTTATAATCCTGCCTAATATAGTATCAATATTATAAATGCAAATCTCCAGTGAAACAATAAATAGAATATTAACAAGTGCATTTCAGTAGTTCAACTCATCAAGATTAATATTTGCCAAATACTCCCCTGTGGTTTATTTGCTTTCCAGCCTAGCATCTTTGTGTGCCTCTCTATTGTCTCCTACTGTAGTTACAGTTTTCAAAACACCATGTAGTTTGTCTGTTGCCTCTTTTTCTGTGACTTTCTAAATTCCTCAGTCACCAGCAACTATGTGCAAATAACTTACATGAAAGCTATGTAGAGGGAGAGCAATGAGTCAAGAATGCAGACAGGAGTGAGTCTGGAAAATAGTGGTGTACCAAAGTCAGTTTTTTCTTTGTCCTTCAGTACCACATGTTTGGATTGGAAGTGTCCCATGAGATGTTAGGGTTAGCTGGAGGAGATGAGAATAATTGACATGAAATTGAAATTTTTTCTTTGGTCCATCTGTAAAGGTTTGTCCTGATTATTAACTGGCAGCAGCTTTTTTTTACAGAATATAAGTTCCACCAACCAGACAAGACAAAGTCTCAACTTGACCCAAGTGCAGACTAAAGCTTCAGGGCTACAGATAAACTTATTTTGTTCTTTTTCATGTTATTCATACTTCCGTGCTGGAACAGAGCAAGGAGATGTATGCTGATGGGGAGGACAAGCTATCAGATGATGTTGCTCTCTGAGGATAAAACACAATGCAAGCTGATTCATATTTCCTTCATAGTTAATTAGGTTTATTGAGGGGACAGGGCTACTGTGGTGGAGAAATGTAGATTGAAAAATGTCTATATTTGTTTAACTGGAAAAATAACGATGTCTTGTTCCTTTACTGTAGATATATGGCAGATTTCATGTCTGGCCTGTTAATGTGCTCCGTTAACATTGTTGTCAGTAGTGTCCTTTGATTCTCTCCTTCGCCTAAATCTCAATCTCAAGAACGCATAGGGGTATTCTTGCTGCTCTTTCTGCTATCTTCGTGATTGTTTTCTTCCTGTATGGGGGAAAGAAAAAAATCTTTCTGCTAAGTAAGAATTGAGGAAATTAAATGTATGGAAAATAAGCAAGCAAATTATTTTTATCTTTTTTTTTTTTTTTAATGAAAAAGCTTGTAGCCTAAACATTCATCTTGAGCATGAAATCCTCAGACTGTAAATCCTAGCAAAGAATCTTGTATTTTCTCTGAGATTTTGCATATCTTTTAGTAATATCCTCACTACCTTCACGTATGAGTGAATCTCTCCAAAATTAACCATTATTCTAGAAAAAAAATTAACAATGCTTTAAATTAAGGACAAGTGTGGACATTAGCTTTGTTCTCTGCCAAGGTTTATTTAAGAACACTCTTACAGATAGAACTAGGATAAAAAAAAGAAAAAAATGTAAAGCTGCTCTTTACATACAGACACATTTGTGATTATTTTTCAGTGAAAAAATACTGAAAAAATATTATCTTCCATAGAAGATGGATGCCAGTACCAGAAACATTTTTACACAATAACAAACCCCACAGATTTCAAGAATTTTTGAATTTTACCTTGACGGTAGATGATGATAATATAGTTTCAGAGTATGTTAGAGTTAAAAAAAAAAAAAAAAAAACTAATCTACTTTTGGGAGAAAAAAAAAAAGACTAGGAAATAGCAGTGAAACGAATCTTGCAAGCCTTCAATTATTAATACTGGTCTCAAGACAGATTTGTCTTGCTTTAATTGGCACCTTTCATATTTAAGCCACTTTACAAAAATAAAAATGTGATACTTTATAATAAGCCTTTAAGTTTGGTGCTGTCATTTAAGTAATAGCACTTCCATAGTGGTTGTTAGCCTCCAAATGGAATTATTGAACACATATATATGTGTTCACTTGGCAAAGTGAAAGAGAAGCTCATTTTTCACAAAGTAGTAATTTCTTTAAAAGTTTAAAAAGAAGTTTTGTTTGTGAGCTCCCAAGTGGAATGCTCACAATCACAAACACTATTTTTCTTTTTATACCCATCTCTGTAGGTTTATTAAAGGAGACACAGAAGAGCATGGATGGCTTAGCTTCATCGAAGAGATTGGGGGTTAGAGTGCTGGCATTGCACTTAAAGACATGACGTGCACTTGGAGATGAATGATGTAATTCGGGAGAAGAGAAGGTAAGGACAGTCCTTACTGCTTTTCCTATGCAAACAATAAATGACCAATGCTTTACCACGTCAACTCTATGCTGCTTGTGAGCTTACTCACAATTATTGTCAATTGAGCTTGTGTATCCTCTTAAATCTGAAAAACATTTTGGAATAAATAATATGTTTGTAGAGGTAACAATGGTTACATTCTTGAGGCAAAATATGGGAAGATCATTCTTACATAATTTTGATTATGTGAAAGCTTTGGACTCATTTATAGACAGTTGGTATCCTTGCAACTTCCATGACAAGACTTCATAGCCCTGAGTCAACAGTTAACCTTAGTTCAGCAAGCATTTTTGCTTTCATGAGATGGTAAGTTTCCATTTAACCTAAATATGCTGGTGATTAGGGAGTCCTGAGGCTGTGTAGTTAGATTTGAATTGGGAACACTGACAGAGCATTAAGAGTGGCGGGTGGAGGTGGTGATTGTTTTAAGTAGCTGTGTCCCAGAGAAAATAAGCAATATTATGGCAACCTCAGAGGATGGGTTGAACAGCTTCTTTGCTACTACATAGCTATTAAAAAGATATGGTGCACTAACATAAATGCACTCATTAAACAATCAGCAGTTTTGCAGGAGTGTGTTTTGTGTCCTTCTGGTCTTGTACATAATGCCAAGTGCAAAATTCATGCTCCAAAGTAGACTATTGTAGTTTTGTTAATTTTAGAAAAGGCTTCTTCCGTGGTTTGCTGATGGTATTAAATGCTCATTAATAATGCTCATTCGGACTTTTGGACAGTACAAAACCAGAAATATGGTACTTTCTCTGAAATGTTGCTGTATGGGAGTTATCTGTGTCAGCAGCCCAAAGAACCAACTAAACACAGAGAAGCAAGGTTTGTATTCAAGTAGTCTCTTATTAATGTTTGTCCTTAAAAGTTAAGGGTGCCAGTCACCTGTTTCATTGCCTTTCCATGATAAAGTAACTTTCTCATCGAAAATAATGTTAGACTGGCGCAAATCAAATATTTCTGATGACTTATGTTCTTATTGCGTGCAAACTGAACACAGATGTGAACTGTAGGAAGCTGGCCAGTTTTTCTGTCAATTTGGCAGACAGTTTGTGAAAAGCCTTACAGTAGCTGACAGTTTTGGGGACTGCTAAAAGGTCAGCCATGCTTTATTACGTAAATGTGTATAGCATTACCCTTAACAAGATTTTTCTTTCCTTTTTCCTCTTCAACTACTACTGTTACTCTGGGAGAAGAGAGAGATATCTATATGGTTTTATTCTTTTTCAACATATGCATCATTTATTCAATTACAAATGATATTTTACATTGTAATAAGATAAAGGAAGGTCTGATGCTCTGCAATTTACTGAGAAAACACATGACACAACTGAAATGTAAATTAGCATGCAACCACAAAGAAATACTGAGGGGTTTAATGGCATTTATATCATGATAAAACCAAGTTGTGTGCGTAGATTTGTAAGGCAGCAAAATGTTCTGCACGAATTAGAACTACATGCAACTGGCATTGAGCATGTATCTGCAAGTCTTTAGTCATTATTTTGAGTTAGTAATGGTAAGAGAATGAACTTGGAAGTGGTATATACTTCAGGGAAGAAGAAAATTGGGGAATAAATTTATTGGGGATAAAATGGGCTGTGGGCAAACATGACAAGCACAACTCACAGAAAGTAGTAGTTTTAAGATCAATAAAAAGCACTTAGTTTAAACCACTAATGATCTACATGCATGTTTCAGGACTTACAAGTTTGTTATGTTTTAGCAAGCTGTTAGAACAATTTGTGGCTAAGCCTATCAGCATGCTATACCACAGTCTTGTTTTTCGTTAATTTTCACAGTAGAGTATTCACTGATTTCTAAATGTTTAAATAACATAGAAACAGATCTGCACAGGAAACAATACCTCTCATATTTCTTTTTGGTTCCAAAAATCCCTTTTGAAAATTCTCATAATGATTTAAATGATTAGGAAAAGAAAAGAAAGTTAAAGGCAAATGCTTTAAATATCTAAAATACATCAATCCTAATGACTACATTTGTCTTTTACCAGTATGGTTAAGCAGTGCTTGAGATTCCATCATCTCAAGCCATTCATGAACTAGTTTCATGTGTGTGTGGGGAGGGTGGGGGTGGGGGACCTTTCCTGTCTTAACTTTTTAATTTGTATGAGATGAAAATAGACCAAAGAAAAGGTTGAGGGCCATAAAACTCAGTTGTTTTGAACTGTGGAATTTGGAAAACGTGGGAACTAATGAAAACTTTGTAGTTCAAGACACTTAAAACTGGCCTGAATATTAGAAAATGGCCTTCAAAAAACACTCTGTCCATGAAGGAACACACATTTTAGTGATGTAATTGACTTCTCGTGTTTCTAACATCATTGTTTCACTGTCTACTAGATCCATCTCTTCGTTGAGCTGCTCTAGCAAAGGTCATCTTTGGCTTCAGACAGGAGTGATGATTTCTGTCTTCAGACCAAGCCCATATTCTTTCTTTCACATTGTTCCGTTGGTAATTTATTCCATTTTGGTGGTAGAAGTATTCTAAGCCTTCAAAGAACTGTCTGCTACAACAATGACTGTTTATATCAAGTTCTAACTTGATGGAGAACGCGAGGTTTGTTCTCAGAACATTGTGCATTGTGATTTTGTATAGAGCTAGAATTAATTTTGTAGACATCATTCATCATGGTAGAAATCTGCCATCCCGTAAACAGATCCGCTGAAACTGTGGAGATCCTCAGAAAAGCAAGCGTAGCAGGCACAAATCTTAAAACTTTTTGCATCTTTTTGCTGTTAGAATATACTTAAAGTGCCATTTTGTTTTATTGAAAAAAATCTGAAACAATTCTAGTTTGGCTAAAAAAAATCTAATGAAGACTGATTTCACTCGAAACTTGCGCCTGTAATGTTTTTATTATGTTTGATGCTTTTTTTGATACCCAATATGTTTAAAACAAAATTGTCTTGCAAACCTGTACATGTTGCTGTTGCACATAACAGAACAATATGAGCCCCCTCTTGTGGTCAAAAACACTTCTAATTTCCTAAGCTGTGAATCTGCATCTCTTTTTGCAGTGACAGAAATATTTCAAAATTTTATTGTGCAAACCCTAGGGTACAGTAAATATTAACTTTCTGATATCCCTTAGTATTAACGTGATAATAATTTTTTTTTAGGATGGCACAGAAGAAAGTAAGACTGAAGGTCATTCTAACCAAAAAGTAAAAGCTTTGATTACATCATGTTTAAAAGCCAGAATGTCATGCAAGATATTTAAGTGGAGAGTCCTTAGTTTAAAAACATATTTCTGAGCTACTAACATCAAGATAAGATGTATTAAGCTTCATAAGAAACATGCTTTCATTAAGATGGAAGGAATAATTAAACAGCTTCTCAGATGACAGACCTGGCAAAAATAATCTACTAATAAGTACTTAAAGATTGAAAATTCCTTGAAAAATAGAGAAAAACAGTTTTCCCACATGAAAATAATAATAATGAAGTGACACCTTCATCAGTAGTATTGTTTTCTAAGTTGGCAGCCCAGAGTCTACTTATAATTATTGCTTGTTTACCAAGATTACTTTTGCTCTTGTTAATGAATCAGATAGAAAACAGTATAATGGCACTGGAATTGTGATTCTTATTTATTCTGTATTTGATACTGTTTCCTGAGGGAATCAATTTTATGTGATTCCTTCCTTGTGTTTAGAGAACAGCAAAAAGCTTAAAACTTAGTTGAATTAAATTGCCATGGACTCTTACTTAATGTCCTATAGATACTTTGCTTTCTAATCTGTGTGTGTATTTTTTTTTTTCTTTCCATCAAGTTGCTCATTTTGAACTAGGAGACAAACTGCAAGTGAGACATTGTTCTGGTTTGACAAGTGCAATAGATTACAACATGCAATGGTTGTTGTAATGACATCCTAAATGAATAGTTTTCAACAGTCCTTTTAACTATTTTAAGTCATAATCACATATACTCAAGGTGTTATGAGACTAAAATTCTGTTGCCATTTGTAAGATAGTTTTAGTTTATCTGGAAAGCACTCCATGAAATGTAAGATCACAAGGTAAATCTGGCCAATGTGTTCTTTCCTAATAGGAGGAGTGGCAGTACATCTCAGAGCTGAATGAGAGGTGGTTTGGGTTCGTTCATTAGTCTCTACTAAATGTCATTTATTTGGCAGAAAAGAAAATTTACACAAGAAAGTTGGAGACCTTGGAAATGAAAGATAATCTGAGGGAGAGGAATTGAAAGACTTGTTAGAAAGTGTTAACTTATGCCCTTTATAACTTAATGGAAAGCATCTGACAACAGTAACTTAGTCTAGACTAGATTCTCTTGTCATGTGAACCTGAATTGGATTACATTGAGAAACAATTCAAGCTGTATTTTCATAAGTGATTTTTGATAGAAGGAGTTTTAACAGGAGTGACTGCACGGACATTAAATTAGAAATAGTGAAAATTTCCATTAAAAAGAAAAAAAAAACATAGTGTCTATTCACAGCAAATTGATAACAAACCTGTTACCATCATCAGAGCTTTAGCCTTACACAAAGAAAAGATGGAGACAAATGAACAGCTGTACTTTCTAGAGTGCAAATAACTTTTCAAGCTGTGGAAGAAGGTATTTTCACCATTTATCAGATTTTTCCATTCTTTGAAACACTTAAACGTCCTATTAATCACTCCTGAATCCACTTGTTTAGTTTTCAAACATTCTCAAGGCTAAATGCAGAAGAGCTTTAAGAAGCATTATTCAATCTATATGTGATTTTTGAACTCTAAAGGAAGATAGGTTGATTAAAATTTAACTGGAGATAGGGTAAAGAAGTACAACAGGAAAATTTTAAGACTTTACCTGGATGAGTATTGTTTTCCAGTGAATACTTTTAGATGCATGAATTTTTATGACTTATTAATGAGAAGGTGTTAGCACTGTGGCTTTTCTAGAGTAGCAGTTTTGATATCCTAAAGCTACTTTAATAATTTCCACTTATTTTTCCTCCTTTTACATCTGTTCTTTTGCTTCCTTTCTTACACTCTCCTGTTCATTTGTCTGTCTTTCCTTTACTCTTACTTCCTTAACTACCACACCATATGAAGCCAGAGAAAACCTCACTAGCTCATAGCGTTGCTTAGCAATGTCATGCATCTCTTGTTGTCTGTTGTGAAGCCATGATAGTCTGGTCTTTCAACAGATTGCTACATCACTGCTTTGCTATAGGTCTTTTTTTTTTCCCCTGAGATTTCTGATAAGAGATGATGTGTCTAGACAGCATACATAAGAGATTACCTTCCATCTATTATAATATAATTAGACCAAGCCATACCAAAGCTCACCAAGATTTTATGTTTAAAAGGTCAACAGCTTTTATTCCATATTTCAAAGATAAGCCCCTTACATTGTGCTTAATATGTAAAGTGCTGTGCCTGAAAGAAAAAGAACTTCAAAAGATTTCTCCTTCTGTTATATCATTCAAAATAGACATTTGATACTGTAATACGTCCATTTTAGTGTCTGTGATTCATGGAACCAGAGATAAAAATAGGTCAGCTATGCCCCTACTGGTGCAGGATTATTCCCTGAAATATATTTTCTATTTCTAAGTCCAGAGTAGATTTAACTATCTCAAGTGAGGATTTACATTTATTAAACTGGAGAACTGTTTTTTTGTGGACTAATATATTATCATTTATTATTTGTATTATGGCAGCAATTGGAAAGCTCAAATGAAATTAGGCTCCCATTGTGCAAGGTAATCTATGAAAGCATAGTAAGAAGTAATTTTTCCCTAAAGGGTTTACAGTTTAAATAGATGAAACAAAGAATGAGAGACTATACCAATGTCCCTGTTTTGGTAAAGCACCACTCAAGCAATATGAGATTAACTAGTTTGCTCCTGGATCACTGGTAAGATGTATAACAGAACTGGTGAATCTAGAGTGTCTGTGTTCTAGCTGTGTACATTGTCTAGAAATATGTCTTGGTGATTGAGCATCTGTCTTTGGAGGACTTCATGATTAGATTTTGTTTGTTTGTTTTTTTTCCCCTAATCTGTTGTTCTGTTTGGATTTATAAAATTTCCAGTGGTAAGTAACCCTACTTATTCAATATATTAGTCAAACATCTGAGGATAATTGTCAGATAGTCCTCTTTTGTTAAATCACTGTTGCTCTTGAAGTGTGCTTGTGGAGTTCTTTCCTTTTATTTTTTCCCCATTTTTTTCTACCAACTCCTCTCTTACTCCATAGTAAGAAGTAAGTTCATTCCATCTTTCTTCAGCTTTCTAATTCAAAGTTTACAGAATTCAATGCGGTATCGCAGAACAGTTTTGCCCAAATCCTCCAAAACAACAGGGTTGTTTTTAATTTTTCCAAGTGATTGCTGCCTTGCATGTTCTATAACTGGTAATATTTCTCCTTGGAAAAATTTCTCTGCCTTGCAAAAATCAGTAACGCAATCTAAGCTAAAATAATACAGCATGATTCCAAACCGCTTAGTGTTATTAAGCTAGCATGCCAACCAAAGTTTGCAGCCATTTAAAACCAAGCTTACTTCTTCTGATATTTTGGCTCATGTAGATGAAAGTGCTTATTGGGTAGTAGAGACATGTTTTGCTTTTGTTGATGTGTTTTGTTATTAGACTTCTCTAGCAGGTTACAGTTGTGTCCTGTGACATGGCAGGCTGTATCATTGCTTATCTAACATTGGATATTCACACACACCTAAATAGTTTCTCGTTAAACACATCTAAGAAGATGATTTCAATAACAGCAAGACAGTGTTACACATATGCTTTCTGTGGTAATGAAAGACTGATAAGGTCTTATCAGCTTCATGCTCCTTATTCCATTTGGAAAAGCAGAGCAAAGTTGAATTGAGAAATAGTCTGAGAGCGCATTTTGTTCGCTGAATGCATTTACACCCTAATTAGGAAAAAGTTGAGGGATGTCCATTCAAATTTGGTTGTTTTACAATGCTTTTATGGTTGTTTCATGTTGTGATTGGTCCCTTCAGTCAACCACTGTGTAAGCTGTTGGACTTGCTTTTTGTCAGGGAGGGATAGCTTGCCATTAACAGAGCCAGTATGGTAGCAGCTGTATGGAACAGTGTGTTAATGCCAGCAGACTGTGGTAGTGATTACAGAACAACCATTCAGAAGGCAAGCTGACTGAGATGTCTGAAGCAAACATTTTATGGGTGATTTTTTTTTTTTTTGAGGAAAAAATCAGTAATAAATGAAATAGTCTTCCTCCTAAATAATGATTTATGGGATTTTTTTAAATATTGCGGTAAAAGAGCTTTAGTGTGAACTACCTAACTATTATTGCTCTCAGTTCATCCACGCTCCCTCTTTCCTTTTCTTTCAAAGCATTTTGAAACCCCTTTCTTCACAGTTCATAAGTCAGCAGAATAAAAGCAAGGAAGCATTAATGTTAAATCTGCCATGCAAATTAAAATTACCATGCTTGGCTTTTTTTTCACATTTATCAGATCTCAATGAAAAAAATCCCTTTATAGCCAAAAGAGTTTTCTTAAGTGTTTTCATAAATAAAAATTGTAAGGAGAAATCAGAATTGTTTGAAAAACAAAGTGATTTGTTTTATGATACTTCCAAATGAAAACTTTAAAATATCTAAACTTTGGAATATGAGCTTTCAATTTTCATGTAGCTTTAGCAATAATAAAAGCATCTTAACAGCACGAAACAGAATCAGTCCTTTTGGATGCACTCCTAATCCAACTATACGTGCTTTCCATGTACTGTGCTTTTTTTCTCATCTTTTGCTGAAAATACTTCCATCAGTCTCTCCACTGGTAGTACAATATTCTTGGGAGGGAGGGGAAGTGGAAGGCGCAACAGTGTGAAAAGGAGTCCATTCCTGTGTCTGTCATTTTTTTTTATCTCCTCTAAATTTGAACAAACCTATTCCCTGTCACCCACTCAACGAGGTATTTTCTGTTTTAACATTGAAACAACAGGAGAGAAAATGGCAGCAGATTTCAATATGTTAACAACAGAAAGAATACTAACAGCTCGCTATTTTCGGGAAAAATAGAAGCCAGTGTCTTCAGGCTCAGACATCTGTTTCATATAATTTGCCAAAAAATGCTGTAACTATGAGTTGTAGTAACATTAATTAATGTAGCTACTATTGGAGAGAAGTGATTGCCTTAAAAGATTAAAGAAATATATACTGTATGTATCATCATGTTCTTTCTCATAGTCTTTTTCTCTTCCCCAGTACAAATAGATTACAATTACACTGCTAGATTGTAATTTGACTCTTAAGTTTTTATTATCCCCCTTTACAATTGTCATTACTAAGTTCAACACTTGTTTGATATGTTGGGACCTGATCATGTTATAATGATGCTCTGTTGTGCATTCTTTTCACCTATCACAAACTACTGAAAGGCAGTTAGTGCTGGCACACACACTTACCAGCTACTGATGGAAACTTTTGTTCTGAGCATGCTTGTTTATTGTTTAGTCAGCTTTGACCATGTTGTCCTTCAGTCATCAATAAATCAGTATCTAGGAACACAGCTGTTGTACCAACTGTGCAAGTTAAGGACCTGATTGCTTCTGACCCTATCTTAATTCCTTATGCTCTTTACTCTGCCTGTGATAGAGGCTTTCCAGTTTAGGGTAGGGCTGGAATACTTGCTGTGTCCATTGCTGCCACTGAGCAGGAAAAAAGTGCAGAGTCAAGAATGAGCAGTCAGTATTATGTGTATGGGTTGGCTTTTATTTCTAGAGTGCCTTGTTTTCCTGCTCTTCTTCCTGGAGTAGCACCTCAGATGCAATACAAGTGAGGAACCTACACTACACTTGATTGTACAAATCTCAACTTACTGTTGCCGTGCTGCATTCTGTGCCTTCCTTTTCCACTGCTTGTATGTGGTGTATAATGTACCTAGTTCAGTCAGGCCATGTATCATATGTTGCGCTGTATGATCCTGTAGATCCACTTCATGGGGCTAGTCCGATATTATGGGTTAATTAGAAACTGAAGGCAAATATAATTGAACTTGCTTCTTTTTATTTTCTTAAACACTTTTCTGGCTTAGAAAACCATGATGAAGAAATCAAATCATTGGATCTGCAGTAAGGCCTTGAAAAGTTGAAGAGTCCCAGGTTAAGAACAGAGAAAGAAGTCATTTCTTTTTATTTTGTATTTTATAGTCTTTTTTTTTCCTAATGTGAAAAAAATCTAATCACAGCAGGTATTTTCAATAGGCAGCAGATAGCGAAGCAACAGCAAAACCCTAGTGTATACTGTTGGATATTTTTTTTCCTTGCAATAACCTGCCATTTCTTAGTAACCTTGCTCCCTTTTTTTCAAAGGCATCATACTTAAAAAATGAAAGTATGCAAGTATGTTCTTAAGTGAAACCTACACCTTGAATTTTAAGCTGACTATGCAGCTGTATGAGTCAAGCTTCCTATATAGACATACAGAAGATTATAGCTTTTGTTACAGCTGAGTTTATAAAAAAAAAAAAAAAAAAAATCCTGCTGTTTTCTCAATGGTGAGTTGGTTGAGCTGACATGGTTGTGTGGAAAGAAACCAAAAGCCTCTGGTTAGACCTGGGCTGGAGGAGGACATTGTTCCTTTACAACAATGAGACATGACATGAGGTCAGTTGAACTTGGAATATGGAACCTCTTCTATACTCTAACATGATGTGACTGTTTTCATTTCTTTGCTACTCAAAGATCTACCAATATCGCACAGATATGGTGCTTCTCCATGGGAAGAGCTGTAGTTTGTAACAAATTATATGCAACTGTTGATAAGAACAGAAGTTCTTCCTTCTGTGGTTAATATTACTTAAATCTTGTTACTAACAGAAGTAAAGAATTAGTACTAAATATTGGCAGACATGATAATGAGAGTTCTTGTAGCCATTAAAGTGAGAGCAATTGAACGACTTGATTTGAAAAATCCTAGTTATGTGTTGGCTACATTACAGGTTTTCTATGCCGTCCTGGAAAAATCCATTTTTTTTTTCTATCTGTTGCGTCTCTGTAAAATGAGAAAGCTAAAATACTATGTTTCCTACTGCTGTATTTGAAGAACATCACATGATGGGACCCTCAGTGGTTAGGAAGATAATAGTCAAACTGAACAGAAGTTGTCTAGATTATTTTTTCTGAATTCAAAGAAAGATCAGCCATCATATACACAAGTAGGTATATAAATAAGATGTGTGTTTATGCCTGTTCTTCTCCACAAATGCTGATGCCGTGGGAAAAGCACTGGAAAAAGATATCATCGGGTATGTTGGCTTTATTGATGGATTTGAAAGTAAGGAATAAATAAGTAGAAAATATCATTCTCCAGAAAGAATTGAAAGCTAGAGTTCATTTTATATATAATAATTCTGGTGGAACTATGAATCAGGATGCTTTCCTGAGTTTGTAGGGCTGGGGGTATAAATCATTAGATGGAATTTTCCATTCTCACTAATATATTTAAATTGCATTTAAATATCTTCATATTACATGAGGACATGCAACTGAGTGGGATTGATCAAGAGTCTTTGCAGTTAGCTCACAGAGCAGTTCTTTCTCTTTTGGCCCATCATCAGGCCTGAGTATAGTGTCAGACATCTGATTAGCACAGAAAATCATAGGCTTAGTGAATCATTTGATATTTCTTGGAGAATAAAGGCAACTATAAAATAGAGCATGAATAATTCATATACAGGACTGTCCAAAGTCATTTTTGATGCAATTCTCCTTCCCCTTGCCCCCCCCTTCAGAACTGAACATTTCTTTTAAAAGCTAGTATGATTAAAGTGCATTTCTATAGCACGGAGATGTCTTCCTTTTCAAGTGCTTATCTTATAAAGCAAAAGTGACACAAATGTTGAAAATAGTAAGAAGGACAAAAATAAATTGGAATTTCTTTACCACAGAGATCTGTATGCCATGAAAATAAACTGACTTGTTATTTCAGGAGATTTAGTCATGACAGCAGGAAACTATACTTTCAGTGGAGGATACAAATAATTTTTAAGAGCATCAACCTGTCACAAAGTGTAAACAGGGAACTTAGTGCAACAAGTTTCTTTCTGTGCAATGCTGAGGAGGAGGAAAATAGAAGAATCTTCTTCAGACATCCTAATTGCCCTGTTTCACTGTGCTGGAGTGCCAAGTAATGTGATCTGGAAAATATTATTCTAGGGGTGCAACATGTTTAACATGTTAACTGATTAAGAGATTCCCAGCACCCAACAGACAATATATAAAAATATTCATGTTTTGTACTATCAAGTGTCATGAATTAGGCTTTTGTGGCGAGTGTTAGCTGAGCAGTGTGGGAATACCAGAGGGTAATGGAGTGAGTGCCCTCTGTCTCTTGCTTCAGAGGGCTGTAGCTGGAAAGAGGTACCAACTTGACTGCTGTAATATTGCAGCATCTTTACAGAGAAAAAAACTTGATACTGGGATAAAATCAATGGTGATAAGTAAGATGGGGAGAAAGTGATAGAGGGTCAACTGTGCTTGAGGTTGTCAGGAGATGCCCCGTGAGGATGTCATGTTTTACAGCTGCCCTGTGCTTTCATATGTCCAAATGGTTTGGTAACTTGTTGCCTTTCCTGGAGACAATTTTGAATCCTTTGTTTTTGGCATCCTTTATAAAGTAATCAGCCCTTACTGAGGTTTTCATCGCACTCAATTGCTACACTAATTTGCTGTGTAACTTAAGTTGAACTTGTCCTTTCTTAAATACTTTTGCTACTAGTATATTCTATTCTTATACAGATTGTGTTGACCTGGGAGGGAGAATGGGGTACAGTGGTTATTAAGTCATCCTTAAAGCAATGTTTTGCCATATCGTCTGTTCCATCCAGAGATACCATGCCTTACCACTTCTACTAAAAATATTATTAATATATAGAATCCAGATTAAAAACAAAACACTTGAGTGTGGGGTAATAGTGACTTGCAAGTGCCTTGACTCAGGGATTTTGCTCTGGCGGTGACTGCAGCACTTGCTACTAAGGTGAAGGTAAAAGGAGTAAGAAAGAATCACAGACAACTCTAAAAAGTAATCAGAAATAGGTTGTTTTAAAGACTTAGATTGAAGTGTTGTTTTTTTCCTTAATTCTAACAAGAGGTTTTTCTAATAACATTCCCAAGACTAGAGTCTTGCATAACATGTGTCTGTGTGTGTGTGTGTATATATATGTGTGTGTGTGTGTATATATGTATGTATATTTATAGATATATATATTTTCATTTCACATCATTAGTCAGAAGATTCTGGAGAGTGCTTTGGGAAGAATCCACTAGACAACTTTTGCTGTCACCAGGGCAAAATTTAACCCTTCTGATAAAAACAAAACAAAAAGGAAAGTCCTGACCAAAAACAAACAAACAGAGTAACAGGTTCTCAAGGTTTTTGTTTGTTTGTTTTTATTGTTTGTCTTTATTATATTTTTTCCACTGGGGCTACTGATAAAAAGCTCAAAGGCTGCTTGGCAGTGACCTCAGTCCTTTTCATAGGACCCGGGGAATGCAGGGGAAGCTAAAGCTTGCGTTTAGTCAGTGATCTGTGAATAACCCTCAGTCCCTTAATGACGTGAGAGGAGCCTCCAAAGGGAGACAGTGAGTCAGAGACAAGGAGGCTCAGAGATTGCTTGAACAGCCATTAGCGCGTCATTGGTAATCCCAGGGACACCTTTCACATCCCTGGCATTTGTCTCAATGCACTCTGCTGAAGGCTGGTGCTATGTTTTATTTAAGGCTTTATCGCTGCCTTATGGAGATGTGTGTGTGTGTTGCTGCAGTCTGGCTGATTGGTTGCCTGTTGTGTTTACTAACACTCCGAGATCCTGCAAGAGAGGGAAATCTGTGGAATTTCTGCCACGGCTGAATACCCCTGTAATGAATGTGCATTTATATCAGCGATAGAGACCTCAAAGGATATGTAAATAAATACACAAATGAGAGCAAATGTTTTATAGGACATGCAAGTTGCCACACTGGAAAGAGAAGGGAGTAAAAAAAAGTTAGCTTGATATAGTATTGCCAGCTCTGCTTCTGCCTTATGGTGTCATGTAATAAGAATTTTATGATAATATGTGTGCATATACTGATGAGGAATGCTAATCTTGTATGCTTTGTGTCTCTGCTGAGCATTTGTGTTTTTCTAAATAGCTGCCTGGAAGCTGGATAAAGGAAATAGCTAGCTAAAGTTTTTTGAGCCATCAAGACAGACTATTTAGGGTTAAAACTTCTTCCTTTTTTAAACTTTTTTTTTTTTTTTTTTTTTTTTCCTTCTCTGCATTTTGGGAGGTAAAAAAGTGGCGACAGAGCACCGTAACAAAAATTGCCATGGTCTGAGCAAAGGAAACAAGATTTTTTTCAAGTGATAAGGTTTATGCTGGGGTTCCATAGCTGCTAAAGCTGATCAAAATTTAAGCTCTTCTAATCCTGCTTTCTCCACAGTCTTTTATCATATGTTGGTGCTCCTTACTAGACTTGCTTCAGTTCTGAATTTTATCACAACTTCGGTGATTTAAATTAAGCAAGTACTGTCCTTAATGACTCAGTTTTCTCTTTTTGTAAAATACCATATTAATAATTATAGAAATAAAATCACTAGTGTTCATATGAACATAAAAATAATAAAACTGTTTTCACATCTTAGTTTTCTTACAGAAAATATCAGACTTCCATTTGCACTTTTTATTTTTAGTTTGCAAAAGGATAAACGTTCAAAACCCACAGTATTTCAGCCAAAAACATTTGTTGTGGCCACTTTTTATTTTTATGAGCCTTCTGCTGTAGTGCCTCAAAGGAGATTGTTCGTTGCCCTTAGCTAAATTTTCTTTGGACTCCAATTCTCATGATTTATGGCTATTGAAGAGTCTTATACACAGGTTGTCTGATGATGAGTGGATGTGCTGCATATGAGAGAAATATAAGCTGGGAAACATAAGGCACTGTAGTAGCATTAGCAAATAAACATATTTAAATTTATGCAACAAAATTAACTTTTTTAGTAGGAAAATCTTGAATTTTCCTGTGACTCTGTATTCAGCAAAGAAGGCACATATAACCATGATCCTTTCTCTGAGAGAAACAACCCTCCCCAAAGGGAGTGAGTAGCAGAATCTCTGCTAATAAAAGCTGCAAAAGTTTGAAGAAAGTATGGAAACCTTCATAGGGAATAACATTAAGCATGTCTGTGCATTCCCTAAGGGACTATTCTGACAGGTGGATATCAACTTGTGTTTCCTTTCTCCAGCTTCGGAACTCAGAACACTGGCTGAGGAGAGGAGGATGTAGCAACAGCTGTAGCAGCTATATGCAACAAGGGTTCTTCTGTGCTGAAGAATAACTCTAGTAGCTTTTTATACTGGTAGTACAAAACTAGAAAAAGTACCTTCCTTGTTATTTTAGGGAAGCTACTCTTCGTGTAGGGTTTTTTTTTTCGTTCTTACATGACACACTTTTTTCTTCTGTACAGTTAAAATAGATTTTAACAATTTCTTTTCCCTCTTTTTATCATGAGTCAGAATTGCTAATTTAATTATCCAGGAAGCGCTAAACATAGCTGCATTTCAGAACTTTGCAAATGTTGTTTGTAGAATTATTTATATTGACTACATTGGAAATATGGGTGATTAGCAATGATTACTGTATTGGCTTCTCAGAACTTCCAGATGGAACTCCCACCATCCTTTAAGGACAGAACTTCTTGATTATGTATAAGCTTGAATTTGGCATTCAATGAATGTTTTAAAGGGTGACAATAGACAGAAGCATAAATGGACAGAGGGAGAACAGCTGGGATTCAGAAGAACAGGTATCAATATGGCCTGATGAAGAATGAGAAGGACAGTGAATTTATTGTCAGTTGGTAACTGCAGACTTTCAATGCCTTCTGGTGACTCACTTCATGTGGCACCTTTGTTTCTAGCTCAGTAAAACTGGTGATTTTGGTTCTCTTCTAGAGCTGAGCAGCACTCGTTAGTTAAAGTTAATATCAACTGTTAAAAAGACTCAAGCATTATGCATGCTTTTCTAGCAGTTCTAGTACATTGAGTCATTCTTTAAGAGCTTTAGGGAAAGGACTTCTATATAATGCAATCGATATTTCCTGTCATCTACTGTGATTGTTTCTAACCAGTTGAAATTTTGAGGCATATATACCTTGCAGTAACAAGAGAAAGTCCAAAGTGTTGTGAACAGGAAGCTGCCTGTTTTACAATGTAGCAAATGTTGCCTCATTTACAGAAAATTTTCCTTCATTGTGTCTTCAGCTGTAATTTGTGAAATCTACCTTAGCCATCATTAACGAAATCTACCTTTTCTGCCTTAGGTTACTACCACTGTACTACCTACTGCTGTAGTCACAGAAATATGGAAAGCAGTTTAAGTTAGAGTGAACAACCTGCCTAAAATTGGACAAATGACACTATCCACTGTTCATATTATTTGCAATAATTCTTTAATTCAAATAAATTATTTTTTAGTTCTTGAGATGTCTTGGTTCTTTGCAGAAATATAGTTCAAGCCAAAGCCCATGTTAAGAAAGTCCTGGTTCTATCCTGTTGAGCATAATGCAAGTGAATACCAATTGCACTTAATTAATTAGTTTTACTTTACAGCAGTTTACAAATAATCCTCATGAGTTTTGTTCCTGCCTACTTTCTTGTCTGTACTTATTGTGCTCACTGAAAAGCATAATTAAAATGCTTTCCTAAACTTACCTCCTATGTTAGGATGTCTGTTTTGTTTTTGTGCCATTTTGTAAGACAATCTGTATTAAGATTCAGAAAAATTTCTGATTTTATCAAGCCTGGCATCCTGTAGGGCCTGTATTTGAATTCATACACAGGGAAGCTAGTTAGTAGAGCCCCAAGGAAAAGCAGAGAAAAGTATGGATATTTTCCTCTACTTATTTTCTGGAGGTCGTGTCTCATGTAATCTGGGGAAGTCTCACATCATTAAGCATTCAGTAAGACCTCTGCAGAATAGTGGCACCAAAAAACAGTTTTTGTCACTTAGCGTGCATATATGTATTCTTAAAATTTCAGAGCTTGAATTTCACCCTGTAGACTCCTCATGTGCTAAGGGAGAAAAATGATATCCTAGACTTCAGGAATAAGACCATCTCTTGTGCATGTTGCATTCATGTGAAAGTCAGTGGTGATGTAAGTAGTAATTGCCATTTGTCAATCACAGAGGATTAATACAATTCCCTGCCAAGCATGCAAAAATCTTTAGCCTATTGCATGTCTAACTCTCAATGAAAATTTTATGAGCTTTTCCACATGAGTAGCTGTATCCCATGAACCATGAGTATCTTTTTCAGTTGACAAGAATTGGGAATACGCAACTCTTGAGCTGAAGTGAAGGTGTACTCTACAGCCCTAATTCAACCAACTGGAGAGAAGTTAAAGATTTAGACAAGGTTTGACTGATGGTGAAAAGAAATTGCAATGTATAGTTTTACTTCCTATTTTTTATATGATTAAAATATTATGATGTCTTGTTAACACGCGTTGAGAAGGGCAAATATCAGGAAAGGGAATTTTTATTTTAGGATGATTGAAATAACATAACAGGATAAAATCATGATTTACTCTTTACAGTAAGATTAAATACTACAAGTGAAGAGCCTCAAGGGGAAATTTAAAAAAGAAAAAGAAAGAAAGAAAACAGTCTCATGTGAAAATTATTTTGTGATGGGTTTGGAATGTATCTGCACTTTACTATGAATGGGACCTGGGATCACTAGTAGTTCCTAATTATGGTTTTATTTATTCGCTGATACAGGGAGTAATAGGATAAAAGTAAGGATAAAAGTGACCAAAAGAGTCTCTTTCTCAATAGAATATAGTTGCTCAACAAAATGTAACTCTATGTAATAAAGCACCATTTTGCTGTTTTAAATTAAAATCTATTGATAATTCAAAATTAGCGAGGATTTAATTGTCATGCTAGAAAAAAAATAGCTTTTTACTTACATAAATATGGCTCAAGTATTGGGAGGGTAGCCTTAATTGTGTATACTTTTTAAAAGTATATGAAGTGCAAAAACATATGGGTAAATGTAAGTCCGTAAATATAGCATATAATGTTGTGTAAAAAAACCTCCAGCATCACAGTGACTCTAAAATGCATTGTAACTCAAGGAAAAAAAAAAAAAAGATGTTATCTTTACTTTGTAGAAGGGTTTTATCATGCTTATAAGTGTGTATATATATAGCTGTGAGTATGCTGAAGGCATCTAGCACCGGATTGCTTAGCTGAGTGGGAGGTGATGCAGGACTGTGCTATTAGTGAGGAGGAGGTGGGAGGTGACTGGGGCTGATGGGCAGGTGGGATATAGTATTTAAACACATATGTTTACAGGTATTTTTAGATGAGATAAAAATAAGCAAATGTTAACTTCATGAGATAACTTGCCTCAAGGGTAGGTAGAGTGATGTAATAACAGAGTGAGGTAGTGTAGTAGAGTGGACAGAGCATACAATTGTCAGATAAGAATGCACGTTTTTAACCCTGGTGTTACTTAAGTTTTTTAGATTGCATTTTCCCTTCCCCACGTATTCTATGGCAGTTTTGGCCGGACAAATGCATTCTGTAGGGAGGCACGTAGTATGCTGCACATATGCTTATGGCTTAATGTAGCATAGTTGAGAAATAATGACATCTTTAATGACTAGCAATGTAGGGGGGTGGACAGTAACAGCTGAGAAAAGAAATCTTTATGAGGATTTCTATTTTATGCATTTTTTTTCTTAACTCTCTTATTTCCTTCTCTTCACATGACAACTTAAAACCAAAGACAAGGATGAACATATGAGTATTTGTGGTTTTCCTGGTAACAGCACTGGTAATTGTTTGGGAATCTGTTTAGAACTTCTGTGAGGACTTATCTTCGTCTTGGTTTGACTAGAAATACAGATGTCAGCTGTAGGCATGATGTTCATATGTCTTCTGAAAGAGATGCATGAAAATTGGACTGGTCCGAGGGGTACAGAACTACACTGCTATGAGCATAAATTAAGCCTGAGACAGAGGCCATAGAGATGGCCAGGAACTATGCGCAGAACTGAATTCCTACTAAACTGAGCCATGCAGTGCATGCTGAGGATATGGCAAGTAAAGTGGAAATATGTTTAAGTTCAATTTAGGCAGTCAAACTAGGGTGGAAGTCCAATTATTATGTATTTAGTTCTATCATATACATAGCATTTGGTAACCCTTGCCATAGTTGCCTTGGTACTGGTCTTGGATTTTATCTCTAAAAAGCTTCTGTGAAGGAGAAAAATACCATTATCCCCACGTACAGATAGTGTTCTGGATAGACTGAATTTCTTGCCAAGCTTACATGGCAGCCCACAAGTGGAGCTGAGGTTTCCTGAGTACAATCTGTCATGCCCAGATAAACATTTGACAAATTTTTATTGACCTGTTTACTTTCTTTCTTACCAGAAATCGGGACAGCACACCCAAGGTCTGTGCTGACTGCTAGATCAGAAAATAGAGTCTCTGGAAGATCTGGCAGCAAAGCTTCAAGACTCAGGAAACCCATAAGGTTTTTTTCTCAGATGTGTAACTTTCAAATGAACCCTTAAAGTGTGCCTATTTCTGTTTGAAGGTGCAAAGACTAAAAAAAAAAGAAATATTTGTAACATGCACATTCTTCTCCTTCCTGATATTTGCATATTCCTGACAAGGAACTTAATAAGGCAAATTTAATTAAGGGAAACTAGCTGCCAAAAATCAAGCTATTCCCCAAATGTTTTCCAAGCTGTGATGAATTAAATTTTATCATCTCTGATTTAGTGTGAAGTTCAGTTCTGTACTTAACCCTAAACCTGGAACACCTGGAGCAAGAGAAAGTGGATTGCAGATGCAGAGACTGCCCCATGTGGAACAATGGAGATTCTAACTACTCAATATACTGAACAGGAATTAATATACCAGTTTATTACAGATTTATCATTTACCCCCTGCCATGTACGTATTTTAAAACTCTTCAGACTGTGTTCAAAACCCCATTTTATCTTCCCCTGACCAGTTGCCATGGGTTTTCCTTGGGTTTGAAATAATGATTGACATAGTGTTGTGTCTCGCATGTCATCCTAGATGGAGATCCTTTTAAAAATAAAGGGAGCAATTAAATCTCTAGGCTGTTTTAGTTTGTGCGCAACTTGCTTAAATAACATCTTTTTAAAGTCATAAAAGGTTTTAAGTAAAGAATATGCAAAGCTTTTCATGAACTGCCTTCAGTCCTCTCTGTCTTTTTTCTGTCTTCTTTTATTGGATTTTTTTTTCCTAGCAAGAGGAAGTTTATTTGTGCCAGTAGAATAGAGTTGTTTTTATGAGATACTTGACAGAGTTTTCACATAACTCATTGGCATTTGTACTTAGGAGAAAAATGATGTTGGGTTCAGCTAATCTCTGTCACTTAAGAATTTTGCTAACAGTATCAATGTAAGAGCTGAGATTTTGTGATTCCTTGGAATGATGTGATCTTTCTGTAGTATATGTCAGTGAATAATCTATTATTTTTATGGTATTTCTTTAGTAAGCAGTACTAATCTGTGAGGAGGAAAAGAAGGAAATAAACCAGCTTGAGCTGAAATGGCAGCTGTGAACCTGCCCTTGGTGTAGTAGTAAGTGTCTTGAGACATGTTTACTGATCAGTGCTTGGCTAAGGGAGGCAGTCCATGGAGATGGTCCATCTAATTTCCCAATACATGACACCTGCTGGGAAGTGTTTCCAGCCCAAGTGTTAATAAAAGCAATCCTCATTTTGTCTTAGCTTCGTCTGTGTCACGTGTTCTGTAAATTCTTGTTAATGCAGAATGCTGCAGAGTTCCAAAGGCCAAGCAATACCTTCTCCCAACTATGTTCAATATAGTGGATGTGTCCTATCAGATTACGCATGCAAGTGTTTTGTTATTGAATTCAACTGCCTTTCAGCCATCTCTAAGCTGTATCTTTCTGTGTGAGCCCATCTCCTTTTGTACTTCCACAGTAGGAACTATGTGGATACAGGTCTAGGCAAGCAGCTGTTACTGTTTGCTTTATGTTGGTAGAACTTTGCAAAAAGTTCTGAAAAAGCACTGGGCTGTAGCCTCTTTGCGATGGGGGTAAGTGAAAAAAATATCTCCTAAGTCAGGTTTCAAAGAAACAGGTGGTACGTGGTTTTGCAGTACATGGAGAAGAACTGTTGGAGTACATTCGGATATAATTAAAAAAGAAACTATTGGTTCTATTTTAAATAATAAAAGAATAGTTAAAGACAGTGATGTTGCTGTCTTATGATCAAGTGCAGAAAGGAAGGCATTATTAATGAGCAGCCAAGAACTTGTTCTGTTCTTGTGTGTAAGCTCCCAGTAATGAGGAGAAAGCCCATGGCTGCAGCCTAGGTAAAAGGTCTTTTTCTGTGACTCTGTGGTGCTCTGAGCCTTTTACCATGCTCTGTAAGCGTGAGCTTGTCCTCAGCTTTGCCCCGCAACCAGTTGTGTTGGCTTGGAGAGATCAATGAGCTGTCTCATAAATATTAGTCAATCTGTGACAGAATAACAAGATGCAGTAGATCTGAACATGTGTGGTTTCCTGACATTAATAGATGACACCTTCTTATTCCCAGTCTTTTAACAAATGGCAGGTATAAGACTAAAATGGCAAAAATAAGCATTGTTTTTTTCTGGTATTTTTAGACAGTATCAACTGACAGGGCAGATTGTGAAAGATTGGAAAATGATGAGCATAACTCAGTACCTCTCTTCCTTCCTCCCTCTCTTCTGTTCCCCTGAAAGATGGGAAAGTGGTGGCAGGACAAAGGGGAGAAAGGCTTTTACTGTCAGCCTCAGTCAGGATAGTTTAAAAAGCAGGTGTGGGGGGAAATATGAGGAAAAAAAACTTGTGGAATTCAGTGAGGAAACACTTCAAAAATATAATTTGATTAGGACACAGCCTGTATGATTCAACGAGGGGGAGGAGGTTTTGCCTGGAATATGCATCTGACAAACTTTCACATCAAAAATTGCTAAATTACTGTCATACAGCCCTGCAGCAGGGGCCAAAACAGCTTGTGGAATAGACAACTTTTTAAAGACTCAGAATCTGCAACCTTTTGAGCTGTTGGCATCTATGAAGGAAACCAGCACCATACTTACTGTTTCATTCCTAGATTTACTCCTTTGCCCTAGTGAGGATTTCTGATTTTCAGTAATCAGTGAGAGGATAGCCATTAATTAGATCAAAAACTGCAATTTTGTGCCAAATATTTTCACCTGTGTTGTAAAAACAGTTGATTTTTGAGCAAAAGGGCATAGCCTTACCACTCTTTCTTACAGGTTAATTCTTTATGAAATGATCCCTAAACTATGGATTTAGAGGTATAAACTTTTCAGAATTTGAAAGATCTCAGGTTTAGAATTTTAAATCAACTTTACCCTGAAGACAAAACTTCTGGTTCTGTAAGTAGGTGTCACAGTGTTGCCCTATTATCATACTTTAAGTTTCATAAAAAAAAATAATAAACTTATGAACTTAGCTAGTATTTATGGATGTTCATGTAAATGGGGCCGTACTTCTAAAAACAGGTGTATTTCGTATGCTGAGATTTGATAATGCACTTAGTGAAAATAAAGGATGCTTCCTAGTGATGACTGTTAAGGGAGAGCCTATAAGGTCAAAATAACGTTTGCTATGGCATTGAGAATTCAAAATGTAAAATGTGTGGAGTACAGAATGCAGGGTTTTTTTCCCTTTGAATAAGAAACCATAGTCAGAATAACAAATCATTTTTTTGATGATTCGGTTAAATTTGCAATTCTCTGTATTTCCCTGCATTTTCTAAGTAAAGAAAAAATAATGATTCCTTCACAGAAACAATTGGAATTTCTTCTTCCAAAAATTCTACCAAAAATATGATTCATTATTAACACACAAGCCAAAAAGTAGCAATAGGATTTTATTTGATATATTCTGAGAGCCATTTGGAAAGGATAGTGTGATTCATGGCAAGTGTTAAAAACATTTATACAGGGGCTTTGTGGAACACATGCCAGTTTCTGAGGTCTTTTAATAAAGTTATCTGGAATATTTGTTCTAATTGAATCTCCCAAAAAAACCCACGTTACTCCTCGTTAGAATCCTCATTTATTCTGTGAGCTTTTGAAAACAAGAAAGCAGTTCCAGCCTTCATACTATGTTGTTGAAGAAGTATGAGAAGTTCAGAATAAGAATATTCTATATCTATAATTTGAATTCTTGATTCTCTCAGTTCTTCAGTTGCTACTGAAGAAATCGGGTCAGAAAAGACCTTAGGTAAACAAAACTCTAGATTTAAACAAAACTTTGCCCGTGTTATGTCTCTGCATCTTTGTTTTTATTACCCAGAGATAAGAAATTCCTACGGACTTTTTTTGATGAGTCAGGGTGGATGAATTTTGGCAATGGCTTCATAGAATTTTTATTTTAGTCTCCGGACAAATGTTTTTATTTCAGTGATAGAATTATGAATGACTGTTTTTAAGACTTTATTTCTGGGGAAAAAAGGCTATCTTGGGTAGAAAAAGTAGTTGTTTCATAAAACAGATATATGTGTGTTTGCGGGCAATAAGAATTTTCAGGTGCGAGCCCTAGGTTTGGAGGCTTCAGCTCAAAAAGCTAAACCTCCTGGCTGTTATCCAGCTCCAATAGGACCTCCATTTTTTTTTCCTTGCTTATGGAAAAGGAAATCCAATACATGTAATTCTCTTAAGTATTCCTATCATAGTCAGGAACTTTACATGAAGAAAGAAATTGTTGAGTAGTCTCTGCTGCTACTTGTTGAGATAGGTTTGGATTAGAGAAAGAATTGGTTATTCTTAACCTTTGTTTTAAATAAGTTTCTTGTGTGAATCCTGTGAGGAAATAGGCTGCCTTTTAAAGCCTTTCTGGAATTAAATAAGTGGCCAGTGTTATCGATGGAAGCTTGTAAATATTACAAGAAAACAAAACTCTGAGCTGAGGCCAACTTGCATTTTTTGCTCCTGCAGCAGTAGTGGAAGAATGAAAAGCCTTGAACAAAAAAGCAGGAAAGCAATTTTTTTTAGTTGAAAACTAGGTTTCCTGAGCTGTATTATGAGAACTAGAAACTCTTCATGAGTCACAGTGGTGTTTATTACAGAGAGTAAATTATCACTTTCTCTCATTTTCTTATTTTCTTTATATTACAATTAAGGGCACATAGTATGAGAATCTTCAAATCTATATCTAAACATTTAGAAGTTGTTTCTATAGTCTAAAATGCTATATATAAAGTGATGCAAAAATGACATTTCAAAAACGTGGTTCATCCCACATATTTAAATTCCTATTTACAAGCTTCTACTTTCAACTTTCTAAAGGAAAAAGCTTCACATTTATTTTGTCCAACCATTCTTCCCTCTCTGTCCATTTTGAATAGTATGAAGTTATTACCCAGATGGCAGAGGGTAGGGCTTGCAAAGATGCTGCAGCACCCTGCGTGTACAGGTCAGTGAACTCTGTCATACAGGCATACGGCACTGGGAGACCAGTTTAGTTCATTTCCCTAGCTACAGAGAACTGTCTGGAGAGCAGTTCTTCAAAGTGCAAGTGGCATGATCCACAACTGCATCCAAGCCTCTCCTCTACTGCCACATGAAATTAAGGTTCAAAACAACTTCTTAATGAGCTTAATCATTTTTAAATTGTGATCTTTTTCACCATTATTATGCTTGCCTTTGGCAAAAATCAGTCGTGTGCTGAGCACCACATGACTCAGACTCAAACGAGATTTTTTGTATTGTGTTCTTTGTGAATCACCACTTCTTTAGATGAGGCTTTGATTTTTCTATATTTTTCACCTTTAATTATATTTGTGTATGAGATTAAAAAGAATATCTAAGAAATGTTAGTGACTGTTACAGACTTATTTTCCAGATGGTTAAAATGGAATTGAGATATGTCCTTTCTCTTTCTTCCCCTCTAGAGAATTATACAGAAGACATCATTAAGGGTTCTTTATTGAGGATATCTGTTCTTGCTGGGTTGCAGAATTTCAGTATAGCAGATTAATGTGGCCTATTGTGTATCAAATAGCATACTTATTTCCTAGAGATTTCTCCTATCTACAGATATCCATCAATAACCAAATAACCAAAGAGACCGTCAAAGAAGCTGTGGAAATCTGTAGAAGCCTCTAGAAATTTGCCTCCTGTCATCTCACAAATCTTTACTGTGCAGCTAAATGATGGCAACTCAAATAAGAACTAATAATTTTATGACTGGAAATGCTTAATCCCATGTTGCCTGTAGGTCTTTTGTATTTAATTGTTGCATTTTTTTTTCTCGGTGGGTAGAAGCTTCAATTAATTCCTTGTTAGAATCTACAGGGTAGGTGTATAAATATATATGCTGCGACTACAAAAATCTGTGTAAATCACTCAAGAAGAGCACTAAGGAGATGTTTTTAGGTGTGGGTCTTCCCTTAGATACGTTCACTTGCGTCTTTAATGCTCTGCTGAATTTGAGTAATGCCTCATGCCACATTTACTGTATTGCACTGAGCACTGTAGCGCATGTGTGTGTTTCTGTGTGCACAGCTCTGTATTTATATGCACCCAACTCTGCTCACCCAATTCAGAGAGCCCAAGGTGTCTCATCACTATAGGCAGAGGAACCAACTCTCTCTCTCTCTAGTAGTACATGAATGAAATGAGGTGGCCAGCAGTTTTTCTATCTCTCTTTGGTTCCCATGACCAAGTGTGTGTATAGAGCTAGGTTCACCAGGTAGAAAGGAGTGGAAGAGAAACTGACATAAAAGTTGAAGTTAGGCTGAGGCTCGTACAGCACAGTATGAAGCAAAGAGAAAGAAATCGTCAGATTTGATTTCGGTTAATATCCCTCACTTACTCCATTGGTAACTCTCAGTTTGTTACCAAGCCCTTTCCAAATTAATTGAGTTTGTGCACAGTCTGATGTAGTCGTTGCAAGTCCCCAAATGCTGCATTTACCTATGTTGTATCATTAAAATATGACTAAGCTGGAGCAGCTCAACATTCTGACAGCATGATGAGCTCAAATTATAATCATTTGGGTTTAAAATATCTATTGAAAGCCTTATGCATTCCCGTGTTCACAGTATTTAACTAAAACTATCTAATGTATTTTACTTTTAGCTATTAATAGTATTTGCTATGTAACAAAATTAGCATCTGGTCTAAATTTTGGTTAACAGACTTTCTGAAGGGTCTCAACCCTTCAGAAAGTCAGTCACTTTGTCCCTGAGTTTTGTTATTTACTGTTGTAGGCAGGTTTACAAGCCATAGCTCTCCAACTGCTCAGATGGTATGAGTAAGTGCTATACTGTGCGCCTGCATTTAACGACAGAGCCAAAATCCAGGGTTTCTTTTTTAAAATTGGGACCTTGTTGGCCTGCTAAGAATGAGAGAGCTTTAAAATAGTTACTGACTTCCAAAACCTCTACAAATTTTTTTAGTAAGCTTTTTAGGACTATTTTAAGTGAAAAGCTATTCAGAATCTAATGACAAGATATTTTCTTAAAAATAAATAAATAAAAAGAAACTAAAAAAGGAGTTTCAACAGATCATACTTCCAGGAACAAAATATGCATTGATATAGAATCAAACACAGGTACCCCTGGTACTCTGAGCAGGAGATCCAGAGGAGTTTGCAAGGTCCCTTCCGACCTGAATGATTCCATTACTGCCCTTTTCTTTTACATAGTTAACTTCAAGTATAGGCTCAGATATAACAAGGGACAAAATATCTTGATATTGTGACAGAGCATTTAGACGTCCTCTTTTAGTTTATACCCTTTCTAAATTAGAAGTCTGCTATAAACTTCCTTCCTTTATTTTCTTACATTCTTTTCCCTCTCTCCAGCCCGGTGCTTTTAGAAATACCGCATTTTATTTAATGTTGAGATCCCATGTAGTAGTTCAAGAGTAGGTTTTTTTTTTTCACTTTGAAAATACCACCACTGATGAAGAAAGCATATATATAATGAATCTTCACGTCAAATATGTTCAGACTGTCAAGTTAGAAGGTTGAGAGGTAGGAGTCTTCGCTGTCTTTATAAAGCCAGTTTGATTTACATGAATAAGAGTATTACTGGCCTGCAAATCCAGTTACTTAATTGCTTTGCTTTTTTGGAATGCTTTAATACTTGTGTATTAAACTATAATGTGTGGGAAAGCAGAGGATCCTGTTTTGCCAGTTATTTGAGCGTTGATGAGGTAATGGTACCCAGATTCAAGAGAGATTATTCTTAGAGAACAAATACTATCAGTCATAATTTCAAGTGGTCAGATTATAATCTGTGCATTTGAAGACTTTCTGTCTTGAGGAAGGTCGGTACCTAGTGGCATAGTTTTGGTTCATAACCAGACCTGGACATTGTTTTAAAAAGTCATATGTGTCCCTTAGGAAATGACTGTCACTAGATCTTTTCCTGAAAAAAACTATTTCCCTTTCATATCTTTACTGCTCTAGAGAGAAATGTAATGTTGAAGTGAAATGGCTGTGTTGACAGGATGATATCTACATTATAGAATCTTCTTAAAGGGAGAGAATTGAGAATCCCAAAGCCATTGCTGAGGCAGGAGATACTTTCATATTTCTTTTAGTCACTTGTTGCAAATATGCAACTCTTTAGGGAAGAAAACAATAGTATTCCATTATAACCAGCTTGAGCTACTGCAGGTATCTAAACATTAGTAAGAGATTCATTCAAATCCATTTCAAAAGACAGTTACTGCTGTAATAAGGAAACAATACTATTGGAGTGTAATCGAGTTAGCTATATGCACATAAATAAACTGCATAATTATTTTATTAAATGTGTAAATCACTTTACACATTTCTAGAATGACTTTTAGTAAGTCATGAAATATTAATGAGACACATAACTGCCTTCCTTAGACAGAAGCTTTAGCAGCCCTTCATGCTCTCTAGAAAAGTACAGCCTAAACCAGCTGAGTCAGGCTTATTTGAGAGCTCAGTGCAGAGTGTTGCTGGTATTTGAAGACATTCCAGCTCTGAGCTGTAATTATGATGACAGATCTATTCGTGTTTGTTGATGCTGAGGATAGACAGCTGTTTTCACATGCTGGCTTGCAATTTGACAACTGCAGTCTCAACAAACGCTTTTGATATTCATACATGACAGAAAAAAAAAAAGATCAAATATCACACGCATAATGGCCCATTCTCCTTTTCTTATTGTGCTTTTCAATCCACAGAACCGCAGGTCTTGAGGGTACTGATCACCAGATCAACATGAAGACAGTCATGGCTACTAGAGCACAGCACTGTGGTATTTTGTCACTCCTTACACAGGAGGAAGCCTGGATTCAGTTTTGCTCCAGGATTTACTTAACCTGGGTTGAAACACTGTGACTAAATGGTTTTGTCTTTCTACTCAGCCCAATGCCTCCCGAATCTTTTATTTCTGCAGTAGCCTGCATTACGGAGCTCTGTTTGCAATTGAAGGTCTTTAGTTGTAACTTCATTCTGTCTTTTTAACTTCTCTCCATGCAACTTGATTTTCCAAAGCATCAACTACTCTTGTGTTTCAGCTTCCTAGTTCTGCTTTATGCTTAGAGATAGAGCTGTAAGTCTGTGCACAGCTATACATTAAACGGCTATGGATAAAGACATAATTGCAATAACTTTGACAACTGGAAAACTATACTATGAATTTAGTTCACTAAGCATAAATAACTATTATCCTTTCATTCCTACGCAGTTCCTTCTTGATTTGTTTTGGAGGACTGAGCCATCCTAAAATATATATGTATGTTTACACTGTTGGGAGCAAAATCTCTTAATTTTTCTTGGAGGAAAAAATAATTTTATTTTGCAGAAGAAAAACAAGCAGGGCTTACTTTTCCTATCACTTCATAGAGCAATGAATTAAGAAATACGTATATGATTTTACTAGATATGATCTGATAAGTATTGCTGTTGGCTGTGGCACTGCCATCAGACTATTATTACCACATGCATTCAAATGACATTTTATTTTCTACTCTACATTTCTAAGCAGCAGTCCGTTTCAGCTACTGCAGAGTCACATCCATAGAAACAGATGTTCCACATTTTTTTTTTATGAAACTGAAGAACTTTTCAAGTTCACTAGCTAGAATGCCACCAAAGAATCAGACCGAAACCCTGTACAATAGATGGCATTGTCCTAGAGAGATGAAGAAAATGCACTATTTAAATCACCAGTAGCACTCAGAAGGCGTACTTGATATAATTAGTACTTGTATGCTCAACAGGCACACATAGTAGAAGATACTCAGTTCCTTCCTACAATTCTAATAATGGGAGATTACATATAGATGTCTATTCAAAGAGAGGACACAAGACCATTGCCAACAACTGTGAGAGAGACAGAGAGGAGGAGAAAGTTTAATTAACAAGTACTATCCAGAGTCATATTTTGAAAAAAGAATGACTCATAGGATAATAATGCAACTTTGCCAGTGGCCAGGGAGGAAGGATATAAAAGAAAACTTACTTTTAATGAAGTAGACTTAGTTGCTGTATCTTTAGGAGGTTGAAAACATACCTTTGTTGCCTGCTTACTCATACCCCTGTATGTTCCTAGCTTAAGATTTTTTTTTCAATAAAAATAAAAAATTGTTTGTTCCTACTGCAGTCTGGCAAGGACAAAGGGTCTGAGATGTATCTTCTGCAGTAAAATGAAATCTTTGTGCCCAAAATAGTGTCAGTAGAAAAATAGTCAGAATAAAATGTAACATTTTGTCCAAGACTGCTTTTCAATACAAAGTTTTACATCCTTCTCTAGGATTGCAAGAATTTTTTTGAAAGTAACAGTTTTCAAAGGCACTTTCCTGACACCTTTGGTAACTAGTGGTAACTAGTACTACAGGAAAGGTCTGAATCATTCATGGCATTACCAGAAGAGGGCCGTACAAGAATGCATCAGTTGAGATTTAGTGTTCTTAATTTATCTTATTGTCTCTGTTGGAGGCTTTCATTGAAATCTCAAAAATTACCATAATTCCCTACATTTTTATAGCATGCACTTCAGTGGGGCTCGAATGTTATTCTGAATGTCCTGAAAAGCCCTCCCTTGGTTAGAAGCAGATCTTTTTTTGTCCCAGACTGGTTTCAACCACTACTCACTCTGACCTGTAAATTTATCCTCTAAGAGTAGTTTCTCTATGAACAAATGCTGAACCATTTTCATTGCGGCATCTTAAGATAAATGCCACTTCCTTCCTTTCTTCGGCAAAAGAAATTAGAGATGGAGAAACCTGGCAACAAATGAAGTTTTTAATTCAACTACCTGAAAAAATAGGGTTTTTTTTCTTTTTTTTTTTTCTTTTCTTTTTTTTTTTTTTCTATTTAGATTGAGTACATGCTTCACTTTGGCAGATTCTTTGATCACTTTAGGGACAATACTAGCTGAAAAAAAATGGCAAAGTATAAACAAATACTGCTTTTCCATCTATACAAAAATCCATCAAAATTCCATGGAAGATACAGTTCGCCTGTTCCAGGAATTGGTTGTCTATCCCAGAACTCAATTATTATGTCTAGTGAGATATTTCACATGCTATTCACATGATATTTCACATTTCATCTGTAATGAAGTACAATTGTACGTAGTGATTTCTAAATTCACAAAACTGAGATTTCAGCAAAGATTCTCCCTGAAAATATCATTTCTGGGCATCATCATAGACATAAGTTCTGTCAGGTCTTGATGCAGTGAAGACTAGTCATCATTAGCTTCATTAGTATCTTCAAGTAGTTCATGATTTAATTGATATGTGTGAGTGTTCTAAACTGTAGTTTTTTTTCTGTTACCAAGCAGTCCTTTAAATTGTTTCATCTTTGGTTAACGTGACTGCAAAGGTCAAATAACTGACTTTTTAAAATAAGAATCATATCTGTTCTCTTACATCTGCATCTGTCAAACAACTCTATCAGGAAAGTGTTTTGATCCCAAGAAATCCCCATATTTGTTGTGCTGTCAGTTTTATAATGCATTGTGGTATAAATCAAACTCTCAATTGATCAGTATCTATAGTGTATTACAATATAGTTTCTATTGGGTTATCCTACCGTGGGACCAGTATGTACGTACCTCTGGTGAAAGTAGGAGTTGGATCTTACAGCATAGATCTTTTGCCTCTTGAAATGAAGATGTTTCAAAGTTTCAGCTCTTGTAAACGCACAAAATGTGAACTATACTGATAGTCATACTTTTTTTAAAAAACAATTTACTTTTTTTTTTAAAAATTCCCTGTTCTATATTAGGGTAATACACTTGCTATTTTCAATTTTCAAAATAATTTCATGCACAGTAATAAGCTGTGTTCATATTCCATGTGTAAAAGCGCTTTTGTACACCAAAAGAGTGGTTTAAAAATAGGAACTTGGAAACAAAGTTAGATGATTTCCATAATTTTCTTCTTTTCTATCTTCAGCTTATGAATCTTTCAAAAAGCTCTGATTAGTGTTAACAGTTTGTTGGATCTGACATAGCAAAACTGCAGTTACAAGACACATATTCCTTTAAGGAAGAATTAGGGTTGTATGTATATAGAGTGATGTTAGTGCAGAACTGTGATAGTTAATAAAACCAGTAACCTGGAAAAAAATCTTTCCTTAAAGTGGATCTACGATATCTACAACTGACACATTTATAATTTCGTCCAAAGAATGGCAGACCAACACATATGTAGATCTTCGTAAACTGGGATATATCAATGTGGGAGTGAATACACAGTTATTTAGGATATAGGAATATATTTTCCATCTGGAATATTAACTTTTACTCTTGGCCATCTAAATGAAGTAACAGCTAGCTTCCTTCTGTTATGTTAGAATACCTTAAAGAGAAGGTTGATCTATTATTTAATTAATAAAAATTCTTATAGTGGCCTATACTTTTCATATTGTATTTGATTCACTTGTGGTATTAGTATGGAATACGTCCCCAAAATTGGCATTTGAGGTAAGAGCAGCTTTTAGGTATACTACATTGTTTTCAGCTTTCTCAATTTCCAGAATCCTTATGTTTCCCAGTGCACAAAATTTCTTGCTTCTGCCAGAAGCCTTGGGGAAAAATGTTTAAAAGTTCTTTCCAGATAGAATTTTTAAATAATACTTCAATTCTCTGATTGTTTTTAGAAAGCTTTCACAAAAGAGGTCTTTAGAAAAATGGAATACAAATTCTGGTTGGTGAACAACTTCACACTTCCAAACTCATTTATTGAAGCCTATGAGTGTATGTCTAAAGGCATTCCACTCTGACAGAGAATGGAATGTTTTCTTCATTGGCAAGCATGTGTACACAGAGGACAACTTCCTTTATCATATAAAGAGCTTTTTTGATTCTTTCATTGATTCTTATTTTTATGGAGGGGCACAAACTCTTTCATATGTTTTTGTTACAAATGTTCTCAGCATAGCATACAAATGATTAAATGTAATGAGTTTTTGGCTTCCTCATGTAAGCTATCTTTTATAAGAAGACTTGCATATTCTTACTTTCAGCCCTCTCCTGCTGAGAACTCAGTATTCAAGTCGTATTAGACTGAACTGTAATTTTAAAGTTGGAATGCCAAACGTGTTTTTCCCCTAACAAATGAACTTGCTGGTTAAACATTAAAACATACAATCAAATCAAAACCAGACCTTGAAACAACTTCAGGCTATTGTGGTATATCAATACAGACAGGGTGGGAATCTAATATTCCAATAGGATTTTAATAAGATAACGCTTTTCAGGAAAATTGAAACAATTAAATGACATCCGATTTCTCCTTTTTATTCACACTGAAAGTGGCTATTGCTTTAAAATTTTATTAGAAGGAAGAGTTACACACACTTAATATTTTTAGGTCTCACAGGTAAATGTCCCACGGCTCGCTCATAGCTATTATTTCTAGACTGGCCTATGCATTTGCAGCTGTGAACAGCGATGTTTCATTGTATAATAATCTGCTTGAGTAGGTAAGACCTTTGAGGTCAAACATTAGATGCAGAACAATGACAGCTCATCCATGTGCTATTTTCTAATAATATCTTTTGAAGAAGAAGTTAGTAGCCAGAAATATTCCATTTCAAATAGACTTTAATTTCTTTAGTCAGAGAGGTTAAGATTTCTCAGAACTGATCTTAAATTCGATTTGAAGTTGTTTAAGAGAAGATCAAGAAAGTATTGTAACAAATAGATATGATGATTTGGGCACTTAGAAAAGCTAAGCCTGAGCAGCTAACACAAAGGTAAAATATCTGACTCATTCTGCACAAGGGATGTCGTATTGTTGCCACAGCTTCAGGAGTCTCTTTGTTGAAAAGTTTTAAGTAGCCTACTAAAGAACATTTAAAACAAGGTAAGTAAGGAACAAGCATAGGAAACCATGCAGAGGTCTCTCACACAGTGAATGGCTTTGTGGGGTATAAGGAAGAGCTAAATAAACAGAAGTGAAAGAGAGCATCCCAAATCTTGATGCATCTACACAGCCAAAAGCATTGCTGAAGACGAACAAAGACATTTTAGAAAATATTAGGTGGTTCTGTGTTGGTTTCTGTCTCGAATCAAGTAACAATCTTGCTGCTACCAGTAATCAATGTTAGATGCTGAGTTCTGTTGGTTACCATCTAGAAATAAGCTCCCATTTACGGAACAGTTGAGTTGCAAAGCTGAACAGAGTAACTTGCAGCCACGAGCACAAATGGCTGTTTCATACTACTCCTTTGCACATAGAACTTTTTCCTACTGTAGTAAATGATATCATTGTGAATTGTAAATATAGTTCCTGATCTTTGATTCCTCCTGTGCACTAGAATATCTATCTATAAAAAGTGTGTATGCAAGTATATACATATACCTATATATATACACACTTACATGGAGTGTATGCCTTATAAGTATACTTACATAGAGTGTATGTATATATGTGTGTGTATTTATACTTATATAAATTTATATGGATTTATACTATAAATGTATATCAATACAGACAGGGTGGGAATACACACACTATATGTGTATATATATGTGTATATATACACATACTCGTATATATTTATATGTAGGGAGGGTAAATGGGTTTTGGTCAAAAAGCTGCGCCAGCTTACCAGAAGTTTATTTGTGTGTGGAAATCCATGGCTTTATAAGTTTTGAGTTCAGTTACAGAAACTTTTTAAAAGTAGAAATGAAGCTGCCCACCCTGAAAAAGCCTCATCTAGTGTTATGAGTTATTTACCTAGTTTAGTTTGCAAACATATTTATGAACATCTTAGTCCCTATTTCTGGTGACTGTACTGTATCTACTCTTCATAGATATAGCATCTATAGAATCCTAGTATTTAGGCATAAAACAGTGTGCCCAATCTTTGTAGACTGACATGTATGGAATTTCTGTCTGCAACTCTCCTTGTGACTTTGGCCATGTCCAACACCACCTTCCTTGACAGAAAGAATTTATTGTAACTGGTGTTAAGACTTTTTGCCTGTCCTGATTCTGGTGATGACTGTTCTTTCCTTGGCCTGCGCAGCTCAATCATAAACTTACCTTTTGGAAATGATGGAGGATGGGTATTAGTAAAGCACCCCAGGGTCTTGCTTTATACATTTGCCATGCCTGGAGGTAAGAGTGAGTGTCATTTTTTTCAGTTAGCAAAAATGAAGCATAGTCGATTTGAATTAAAAAAAATACAAAATGGAAAAACCATGCTTCCTTTTTTTTTTTTTTATGAAGAAAGCTATATGAAAAGTAGATTATTATGTTGTCTTATTTTCAAGTACTGTGTGATCTTGTAATTTTGTTCTACACTATGTAAACTTAGATGGGCAGAGTTAAGGTTGTGTTTGCAAACTTCCTATTAATATTTCCTGACTTTTGCTTACTTAAGTTTGCATCCTCAACATTCCTCTTCTGTAATACTTTGTGCATACAAGAAAAAAGTCTTATGTATGTTAATATTTCAATAAACATTAATTTGTTCTGTCACCGTAAGATTTACTGCTTTATGCCATCTAGTGGACTATACCCATGGGCTCAGTATTAGCTTTAATAACTACAGAACTTTAAGTGCCTTAACAAATGCTAATTCAAATATGACTTCTGCGGGGTTTTTTGACACACAACCTTAATGGAAGATCTGATAATGATACATAGGAAAAATTGCCTTCTTACACAGTTTAAGATGGAAGAAATTAAACTTAAATAACAAATGTTCAAAATCTTACTTCTAATTTGGATTCAACCCAGAATGCTTTTCAGTGTTACATATGTGTTTGTTCTTAGTTTGGCTGAAATTTTGACTATGAATAAGGAGGCACTGAAAGAAGTAAGCTGACCAGAAAATAACTTGCAGCAAGTTAATACTGTGTGGAGCTTTTAAGTTTTATAATATTACACAGGAGAGGCATAATTACAGTTTGGGGATTTGACTGTCCTGAAGGAATTTCTCTGCCTCGCAGTGTGAATTTTATTCAAAGAAGGAAAGCCTTTTTTTCTGAAGGAAGAAAGAAAATTTGACTCTTATTTGTTGGACAGAGACAGTTTCAAGATTTCAGAAATGTTAAATTTATAATGCTTATAGTTAAATATGATGGGTTTCAATTGATTTAATATGTCAAAATGCTTTTTATTAGATAATAGTTTTTTAAGATAGATATACAGCTCCTGCCTATTGGTAGCTGGGCAGTAAAACTATCTTAACCTGTTCAGTCCTTCATGTATGCATCAATTCACGTGCCAAAATGTCTGTAGCTGGTTCTGGACATTAGGGCTTCTAGAGGAAAGTAAAGTTGTTGTAGGAAATAGGCTGATGGCTGAGTAATTCCATCACAGAAATTTGGCAAGCACTGGCGAAGCTCTCCATGGGCAATATTGCCAGTTCTCAGAGTCTGTCTGATGCATCTTGTATTATGGATCTTTTTGTCTTGTATCACATTTTATTTTTTTGCTAGGGAACTTGGAATTTTAAAGCCTCAACTGCAGAAATAAGGAACCGGCATTTGTGTTTGGGGGTTCTTTTGTTGAAGAGATTACATTTACAGCCTTTTGGTGTAAAATTAGAATATGTTGAAATGAGTGTTTCTCTGAGCTTGCAAAATGACAAAATAGGTAGGAACCATTATCGTTCATTATTTTTAAAAAATAGCATCCATTATTTTTAGAAGCTGTCAAGCATTTTAAAGTAGTAATTCCTTTTTGATATTACAGCTCTAAAGGAAGAAGTCAACTGATTGTCTATAAAACACATCCTTATATCACATAAGCAGTTATGACCAACAAACTCAGATATGTTTTATAAGAGTCTGCCATATGTCTAGTGCTGCATGTCCATTTTCTGCCTGACACAAACTGGATCAGAGGAAGTATGAGTGTGTTAAAAATTCTGCTAACATTTACAATTAAGATTTTAAAGTAGGAATACTAATTGCTTGAAGGACAGATATTTCAGCAAAAACAATATACTTGTACTCTGCTGTAAAACTCTTGAACCATAGAAGCCACCTTTAACTAAAAAGAAAATCCTCAGAGACCTCATCAACTGAGTTGTATTACATTGAGGCAGCAGAGTGAGTTTTAATTTTAGTCTGTAGATACGGCAAACTGAAACACGGCACCATTGTCAGAAAAGAGCACGTGCTCTGTTGCTTTACCTTTGCCTCTTTGTAAGACTAGAGGTTTTGCATCAGAGACTAATGTTTCATTTTATTAAATATTTACCAGTAATGTATTGGCCATATGTCATAGAGTTTGCATGGTGACAGACTTGGTATTCGTCACCTTATCAAGATGATTCTGTTAAATCTGCACTGTTAAACAAGTTCACAAAGCCCTTTCAATAATCCAGGGCTTTGTTTTCTGTGCAGTCTTCGCTGAACTGATGTCAATATCATATCTATGTTCCACTGAAAAGTTTTTCAGGAATGAACTTTTCAGGACTTTCCTGTGGACATCATGGAAGATGTCAGGCTTCCTCTTTTGAGTAGCATTTCTCTGAAAGTGATTTTCTTCAGTTATATTCTAAATGCAAAAACACTTTCCTTATGGAAACATTATTAGTAAAATAATATAGTGGTAGATGAGAGGCTCTTTTGACTCTTTCTGTTGTTGTTGTTAGATTTATTATTTGTTTCATTTCATATTCCATTAGGAAAGAATCAACTAAAGTGATGGAAATTTATCATAGATTAGGCTCTTACAAGGTTTATAGGCAGATTCATGCTGGCAGGAGCAGAGAACACTCAATACATTTGTTAAAGCTTATCAGATCAACACAGTTTAATTTCAGAACCCAGACAGTATCTTTCCCTTGTTTTATCCAAATTTGAGTATTTTCCATGTTTTCTGATGTGGATTTTTTTTTTTTTTTTTTTTTTTTTTTTTTTTTTTTTAAATTAAGTTTATAAAAATTAAAATTAATTTGAATTTATTATTTTTTTATAAATTCTATGATTTGATTCTGTTAGCATGTATGTTTGTGCACTGTAATGATGAGAACCAATTAGATCTCCAGATAGAAATGTATGTTATTATAGTAATTATCAATGCCAAAGCATAACAGTTCTGATTGCCAAATAATAGGTATTCAAGTGACATGGGAGAGAATGTCTGCGATTGCCAGAAGGAAAAGGGAGAACTGCAAAGATTAGGTCGCTTTTCCTAGTGTAGCTATTCAAAGGAGATTCTCCATAAGGCTCTCGGAACTGGCCCTGTCTCTCAGCTCCTGTACAGCACTGAGAGAAGAAATTAGAAACGTCTGGCTATAGGCGATTAGCAAGTCATAGCTCTCAGGTCTTCACCTTCATCCTTCACCAAGCACTTCACCTTCATATACCCAATTCCTGTAATGCTATTTAAGGATAAATAGGAATAAATAACATTGCTAATCTGGACTGCAGGTGGTGGTTGGTGAGAGATTGGACCAATACAGCTCTTCTATTTCCATTTCTTCAGTACTCTGCGAAAGCTACCGAGTCGGTATGGAGGACTCAACAGTCTAAATCAAAGGTGATCAGAAATTATACAGTGACTCACAGACAGAGCTGCCCCGATGCTCAACCCCTTTTGAGAGGGTTTTGAGGCTCCACACTGGGAGATAAGTGAGTTCCATGATCGGCTGCGCTGTGCAAGACATGCTGGATACAGAGAGTTTTGCAACATGCAGTGAAAGTAATTACATAATTTCTGTGGAATAGGCAGAACTCCTACTCCACAGGAGCTTATTTCCTTTTTCTTTGCCTTTTTTTGTAGATATAGGTATAGATGTAGATATAGAAAAAAGAGAAAACATTTGACAGATAGTGAGTAGAAATTAAAGAATACAGCTATAATCTAAAATCCAACTAGAGTAGAAAGCACTCTGGGAGAAGACTTCCTTACTGGAAGCTTTTGTAGTGCTTGTGTACGTTAGGGAATATCAAAACAAGGCAAATAGTCCCTGGATAAAAGAAGCATGATTAACAAAGCAGGTAAAGGTATTACTGTTGCTGAGTTCCATTGCCGTCTTAACAAATCTGGTTTTGCTATGTTGCATGATACAGCCCAATGGAGAAAAACAAACAAACAAAACCCCAAACCCCACATAATAACTGAGTATAACTGAATTATTCTGTCTCTGTTGGGCTAGGTCCTAAGGAAACATTCTTGTCCTTTCCAGCTGTTATATCTTCTAGAAGGGACTGTTAGACCAGAAGCCGTTTGCTTCTTTGTTCAAAATCATGTCCAAAAGTGGTGCCTTATGTAGGTATCCTAATGAGAAAAAAAAAACTAAAGTGAAGGCCAAATGTCTTTAATGTAAAGCCAGAGGGTAGATTAACTGGGAGGGGGAAAAAAAAATTACAGATTTTGACTTGTGATTAGACAATTAACTTAATTTTCACTTCCATATTATTACAAATTCAATGTGAGCCATTACATAACATTTTTCCTTACGTAACATTTTTTCCTATACATAACATGTATTCCTTACCAGCATCATACCATACTGATAGTAAAAGGCAGTAGCTGTGTGCTTAAATGTAATTGTTGAAAACAAGGCTATGGTATAGTTTTTACAGCCAAAAGAGACCAGATTTAAAGAAAATGAGAAATATTTAAGAAAATTATAGGTAGTGTTTCAATCTGTATCACAGCTGAGTATCTCTGTCCTCCACAGAAGATCACTGGGAGTCTAGTTAGAAAATAGTAACAATCTTTTCATTCTGGTATTAGTAGGCTATGATGACAGGTGCTTTGCATGGCCAGTGCATGAATAGTTCAGGTATTGTCACCACAGGAATAATTATCAATTTCTCCTCACAGCCTGAACAATGCTTTTCATTTTGGACTGATGTTTAAGGAATGGATATTCTTCACACAATACCTATTTAGGCATATGAATAAAAACAGTTGTGCAAATGAGGGTATTTAAAATCTCTCTTATACAGTTTATGGTTTCTTAACTGGCAGAAATAAATGCCAACATAGCTGCCTATTTCTAAACCATGAAAAGCAAAAAACAATATTTAAATGAAATTGTCTTCTAATTAGGAAAAGTGATTTAATATCCTTAGTACATCTTAGTTGTTTGTGGCGAAAAATTCACAAGCTGGAAAAAGCTGAATTAATTGAATCAGTTGGCTCGGACTGAGTTTGGTTTGGGACCTCTGAAGGGCAGACCTTTGTACATTCCAGACTAACAGCGCATGAGGATTCGATTCATATGAATGCATCTTTTGATGCAACTAGCTGCTCTGGAGCCTGACTTTGCTACTTAGTCAGATAAATGTTGCTGGAGATAAGTCAATATGCCATGGAGCACTCTAAAAGTGGTCTATGGGGGGGAAAAAATCCAATTATCCAAATCTATAACAGAGAAGAAAAATACGTTGAGAAGTGCTTATCTTTCAAAATCATATTTTCTCCTCCCTTTTTCTGAGGGGCGAAACGAATAATATACAAAGAGAGAAAGTATAAAAAAAAAAAAAAAAGGCAGAAATTTTAAGACTGTTTTGTTACTTTCTAACAAAGGTGCCCTTCTCTGAGGACACGCACTTAAATTCTGTGCTACGCTACCCTGATTCCTTTCTCTGTGAGTGAGTATTCTGAACTACACATGAATCCCCAGAGCTTTTTATTTCTTTTCTCCTTAATCTTTAGGTATAGCTTGTTAATATTGCCACAGGTAATGAGAAGCATGCTCAGCTGCTTGTTTCTTTAAGGGCTGGTGCAGAGGGGGACAGGCCTCCCCTTGCAGCGAGCTGAGAGCCAGGTGTTTGGAGTTAGGAGATGCCCCTGGGAAATATGAAAGGTATGAGCACGGAAGGCAGTCGGCAGGAGTGGTGTGGGCTGGGTAGGGGATTGCAGCCCGGGCTGAGGTTGCTCTGGGGGTGGGGAGGAACAAGTCAGTCGAGATAATGGTTTAGGCAGGAGGTTTGTAAAGCCCCTGAGCCTCTGGGAGAAGTTTATGGCCCTGGGCAAGACAATGAGCTTACCACTTTGTTACAAGAGAGACATTGTTACTCTGAGACAGCTGAAAGTTGAGGTAGTATTTATTTTAAGGGCTTTGGATATAAAATAAACTGCCTCCAGAATTCAAAAGGTACTTGAAGGTCTATCTGAAGTCAGGAAAGAATACCACAGCTCAGTGCTTATCTGCTGGGAAACCGAGTATTAGAACAATCTGTCTTCCCCCACTTCATTCATTTCTGATGCCCACAGCAATCAATGAAGGACCGAAAGGCCGTGTGTGTACCAGGTGCACAATTCAATAATCATCCACCCACAAAGGAGGTTCAACTCCTTCTCTGTTGCCAAGATTCAGAGAATAGAGTGTAAGATGAAGTACAATAGATTTCCTCATAAACTGTCTAGCTGTATCTCTTTCAGTCTGTAGCTTTGTAGTGTAATGTTTCGGTAGCTGGGAGAGCAAATAGCTTTTTCCAAACCTATAAGAGCTATTCCAAAGTGTTAAGAGTGATTCAACCTTCACCTCCTCTGACCATGGTTGGAGCGTCAGCAGCCGTGTATGCTTAGAGTTCTGGCCAAGTGCACTTCATGATTCAGAAGAAAATTGCAAGGAAAGATGGATTCATGGCTGTTTTGTATCAGGAAACAACAACAACAAAAAAGCCTTGAAATTTTCATATGGGAAAGATTAAGGTGGCTGCACTATACAGAAAAGACCTTGCGTTTAGGGAAGAGAGTTGAAATGGTAGTTCTTTAAACCAGTCACGTGTCCCAGCCCCAGATTATCCAAAGACCTGTACTGGAGAAGAAATAGAGCAGCTATGTAAATAATTAATATTTGAAATCCTTACATCTTCCGTATGTGAAGAGAAGCATAGCTGAGTTGAATGTTCTTAGTATTTGCTCTGTGTGATTCTTTTAAAACTCTATTTTTTCCAAGGTATGTGCTCTTCAGTATGAAAGAATTAAGTAAAATTACTTAATGGAAACTTTGAGAGACATGAAAAAATTTTGCATCCCCAGTAATATGTCAGTTCATTTCAGCTTTCCCAAAATAGCAAAGAACTTAAAATCTGTTATTATTATTATCCTTTGCAGAATTCTATAAAAATAGTTTCACAAGATGCACCAAGAAAATCTTGCCACACATTCTCCAATCATGTAGAATGTGCAAAGGACCTGGATTTCTCTCTAATGAACTTTGTTTTGAGGCATGATATGGTGGGTCAGATAGCAATTTTTTTTTCCCCTTCCCTGGCACTGGATGTTTTGCTTTATTGACATTAATATTTCGAGCAGCATAAGTACACGTGCAGGAAAAAGGCCCATTTAACCAACTTAAAAGGCTTGCCCTACAGCTAGTTGTATTTTGTTTTTACTGATCTAAACCATAGGTAGATCTTCAGAGCTAAGAGTGATACCAGATTCTACCTTGAAATTTTGTTGCTAGATTTTGTGAGCACATATTAATGGGAAGATTTGTGTTGAAACATCAGAAGCTGAAATGAGTGAAATTTAGACCTATGCTAGGGTCCTCCTTTTCAGGATGTTGAGAGAAGTATTAGTTTTAAAGTCATGTGTAGTTTTCCTTTTACAGATATGGGTAACTCATTATTCATTTAAAGATGGGGGGAAAAAAAATCCACTCACTGTAAGCCAGAAAGTCATTTAGGGCAAAACTATTTCCTTGGAAAAATACCATGCTGTGATAATTGTAACTTCTTGAGAACTGCGCTTTATAAAAGAATTGTTGACAGATCTTTTGCAATCGAGTACTTCAGTTCTTCATTTTGTTCTATTCCTAGACATGAAAAGTATCTGTTTCAATAACTTAATTCACAAATTGGTCTGCTTTGAAATGCTCAAGTCCAGCAAAATATGCTAACACAAAAGAACCTTTATTTGTAGAAACAGATAAAAAATGTTAATAATAGAGTTGGTTGGAACTGCCTATTAAACACAAATGAGAAGAAGCTATAAATTCCTTTTCCAAAAATATTTTTTCTTTTGCTTTTTTGGAGGGAGGTAGTAACTTCATAGAAAAATGAAGTTTCATACTAGCTTTTGGAACTGCTTATGTCTATCTGTGTGTCTGTTTAGAAAACATTTAAAGAATTGTCTTTCACTTTAAAATGATTAGTATTTTAATAGTAGCTGTAAATATGGTGAACAAACCATTGAAAGCAGTTTTGTGTTGACGGAGGTAACAGATTCATTCTTCATTAGGAATTTTCATGAGTTGAACCCTCTAAAAAAAAGGACAGAACTTACTATTTTTCATTCTTTTGTGGTTCTTTCTGTGTTGTAAAGAGTTCCAACTGACTGCAAGTCTCATTGCTAATCTACATCCACATGTGTTTTTCATGAACCATCACTCATTTGTTGCATCTGGTTGAAAATCTCCAGTGGAAGATGGGAATTGAGAAATTACTCTAGCTGCATGCAATGGTAGTTAGCTGAACAAGAAAAACAGCAAAATGGAGATTAAGTAAGTAGTTTATAATAATGTAGTCTGGTTTAGATCTTTTCTAAGTTCTACAGAGTTACTGAAAATCTAATTTCTTAGAAAAGGTGTGATTTCGTTTAGTAGTGGCTCATCTAGAAAAAAAAATCTGAGATTTTGTAAAAAGAACAGGCATTAAAGTGAAATATCTGGCACAGAAATGATTGCATTTGTATTTGTCTGAAGGCAAGAAATTGTGCCCTGCAATAGAAAGGCTTCGTTACTTGTGCTCCTACTTCACCAAGATCTAAATAAGTTTCTGAGATTTCTGTGATTTTTCTACTGCTGGTTATTGCAAGGCAGAATACTGAAATGTGCTGCTAAATTCTGGCTGTCAGCAACAACCTGTTTGCAGACTGAAAAAAAAAGATTAAGTAGCCTAGACTAGTAAAACTGGCCTGTTTTTCTTTTTATCCTTGGAATTCTTGCAGAGCACTATGAGTTTTCCTAACTTGTCCTTGGCATTTTCAGTCACAGAACGTGAAAATATTCTCTATGATTCTGTGCATTAAAATGGTGAATATATTATTTCATGTAACTATGACTATGTTATTTTATCAGAGTACAATATTCCAATTAATTTTAAATTCACATGAATACTGCTGCAAGAGAAAAGTCTTACTTAGGCTACTTGGTGAGAGGTTAGTTGAGTGGGGATGGGCAGGGAGCTGCTCTTACCTTTTGGTGGGTAAAATCCAGGAAAAAAACTGCTAACTTAGTACAATATGAAGCTGATTTCCCTCTTTTTGTATAGGTAATTTAAAAGAATCAAACAAAGATGAGTTCAAGCTGTCCTTTGTAAGAAAGACACATATTATTACTTTATTTGATTTTAGTTGTTGAAGTTATGCTATGGCATAGGAAAAAAATAAGTATTAAAGGCACCCAAAAGTGTGAGAGCAAGACTTAAGTGCGACTCATAGCCACCTGGTGAAGTCAGTAAGCAATGTATGGTTCCACAGATTTGTTTTATTGTGAAACGTCTGTGTGCATATATATACTTGAAATGAATTTAGAAAAATTTCTTATTTTAAAGTTGCAAGACTCTTCCATTTGATATATTTCTTCTTAAACATTTAGTTTTTTTCATGACTTTACATATAACTGATGCTTTATTTTTTGAAAAAACTTAAAAAGGCTAAAACTAGTTGTTGGATATTAGTTGATCCCCTTCCTTTTCCAGAAGGAAGTATCTCTTTTTTCAGGTGTGCGTTGTAAGCTTGCTGTCTTGATATGTCCTGAAGTAATAAAATAATAATAGGAGAATTCTGAATGAAGACTTCAGAAATAGATACATTTTTGTAAATAGAAAATAAAAAATCTGTTTCCTGAGCTAGTTTTCAATCAAAATCTAGTTCAAAAAAATCCTATTAGTAAATAGGATTTATAATCTGCATTTCAACATTTCTTTTCAACAGCTTAACAGCAGTAAAAATGTTTAAGCATATGGAAACTCCTAAATAGTAGTGATCATTATTTGAAATAGTGTGTAGAATAGTTGCTTATCAACTCCATTGCAAGATCAGCTTCATTTTACAGTAGGGGAGGCAATGCTAATAGGAGGTACCACATTCTTCACCTCTAATTTCAATAGTAACTTAATTAGTAGCCACCTCATTCAGGCCTACTTTCATTGGCTGAAGTTGGAACCTGTAGCTTCAGGACTGGTGTTTTGATAAGTATGTCCTGACAGTAACACAGGCTTTTAATTAGTTGTGAAGATCTAAGAAAAGACTGGGAGGCACCAAGCTAGCGGTCAGTACAGGGGTCCTCTAACCAGGAGCTGCCAATACCTTCCAATTCCAAACATTTTAAAAATAGGAAAACTTGAAAAGCTTGTTTTATTCTGTTGTATTAATTATATTTAAATTATATCCTTAGGCCATAGAAAGGTATTGAATTCAAATATTAAGATTTAGAAATAGGGTATCGAGATTATCAGTTAATGTACTGATAAGGATTTCAGATCTCCTTCACACAGCGTTCTTACTTTCTTCTGGCAGCTGGGGTTACTTGTATTACAGGAAAAGGATCAAAAAGGTAGAACACTGTTCCTGTATAAAGCCTTAGTAAAATTTTATTGGATTCTGTAAAACTTACTCTGTATTTCGTGTGTGTGTGTGTGTGTGTGTGTGTGTGTATATATATATATATATATATATATATATAAAAATGTGTTTATATATACATATATGTATATATAAAGCCTTTTTCAAAATGTACTGGTCAGTTTGGATGGAAGAAAATAAACCTTTTTCCATATTTATCTATAAAAAGAGCGTAGGTATCTTAAATTAAGTAGTTTCTAAGTAATTAAAAGCGTAGTGTAAATACACTGTTAAAAATCTGACGTACTGCAGAGTCTAGAGATTAAGGTATACAGTTGTCTATATAATCATGAGAGAGGAAAATATGCATTATTGGGGCTTCTTAGTTCTTTGTAACAAAGGAGAATTGCTTGCCAAGAATTGTTGGATTATTTAGAACTTTAGATTTTCCATTTTAAATGTTTCAAATACTTCCATATTTCAGAATATTTATTTTCTCTGAGCACTGAAAAGATTTTACAGTAACTTTCCTTGCTTTCTATATTAAAAGTTTATTTTAGTCAAGAGTTTTCATGTCTCAGGCCTTAGCATTTTTACAGTGACCACCACCTTTTCGTGGTAGTTCATACAATCCTTATGGTTAGTCTGCCCAACGTAAGGAGATGTGTACTGTGATGCTCAGTAAAGTTCCTGGAAAAATATGATCAAGTGGTAAATGTTAAAAAATATCTCCTGAGTAGCTAGCAACTGCAGCAAGCTTGCAGTGAAAGAGCTAAGGCTTGAGTTTGAATGTTTTTTTTTGTTGTTGTTGTTGTTGTAAATCATTCAAATCAGTGTTCTTCTTCATAGGTCAGTGTTTCAGAGCTTGCTTAGTTAAATTTGTATAGATACAGCTGTCAGATGAGAATCTGTGGTCATAGGGTCTACATTTCTAAAGGTGGATCACTATTTAAAATAATTAAATTTAACTACTTATCCTAGCTACCAGAAGCTTGCATTATTTTTCAAGTGCGTTGGCTTCCTTGATGAAGTTTGCATCATGGTTTTAATGATGAATTTAATGAGAAGTCCTTTCTTTGTTCTCTGCCAGAAAGTACAGTTAAAAGCAAAAGAGTTGGTCTCCTGAAACACCTAAATATGCAATCCGCCTGAACAGAGAAAATTGAATAAGTGTAGAGAGGTAATAGAGGAGCTGCAGATAGCTTAATAGATGTCATCAATCAGACAAGCAAGCACCGTGCAATGAACATGGCATCGTGTTTGTGATCTGTCTACGCTAAAAGGGGGATAAAGAGCTGTACCCAGCACAGTAACATATTTGCAGCTGCAGGCTAAGACATCATCACCTTAGTGTTTTTTTCTATCTAAGTGTATTAAGAGGAAGATCTGCGATACTATGGGTATTAACAAATTAATGTCATCTTAAGATAGCCTTTCTTATTTCAAAATGGAGAGGATGAAATGGTGCTCATCCCTAGAGATTCATAAATTCTTGCTTTCAAATTCGATTTTTTCTACCTGCTTTATGGATGTTTGTAATAGTGAAATCAAGCTTTTGGCATTTCTCCTGGTAGAGAGCCTGGGGAAATTGTAAATTTTGGTGAAAAATCTAAATTTTCAGGACTTTACCTAAAATAAATATATGTGTGTGTGTATATAAAAAATATATATAAAATTAGACACGAATAACTATTGTCTGAAGTGATCTTTTTATTAATTATTACAATCTAATATTTAGAAAACTGATGTAAATCATGTATTTTGCAAATTTCCAAATGGAAAATACCAGATAAAGAATAATTCCTCATTAAGCATGGCATGTAAGAGAAGGTTGGGTGTAGATTGGAATTATTCCCCATAGCAGGAGATTACTAGTTCTGCAGCTCACAAGCAAGTTTAATTCTGTTTTTCCATCATAAATTGCATACCTGTCTTTGGTGGAATAGCTGGCATCAGCTAATATGGAACCACTCCTGAGTTTTCTGGCATATGTGTAATGTGGGACAGGTCATGCAACTATAGACTCCAATTACAGCGGAAACATATCTAGTTTGGAAACTAAAAGTTTCACTTAGTAAACTTAACTGTAAAGTCTGGAGTATTTTTTTTCCATTACAGATGAAATTTTGTTTCATTTGTTCCACTGGCCTTGTAACTTGATGCTTAATTGTGTTTAAACAGCAGTATCACTTTGGGTTTACAATGTTGGCTCAGGTGCGATATACTGCTGTTTTAGGAGTGTGTCCTTGTTTGTTTTTGCAGAGAAAAAATATTAAAAGCAGATAAGAATAGATAACCTTTAAAAAGGAAAGGAACAGCGCAGTAGCAAGATGATGTAAATTATGTCGTAGGATTTAATTCTGCTTCCTTTAAGAGTTTAGGAATGTGCATTCAATATCAGGTCTTTCAGGCCCAGCCATGGTTATGTTATACTTGAACTGTTCAGGTAGGGCCATTTGTTCATGACCCTAACTTTGTAAAAAGGAGATCTCCTTCCAGATTCAATGTGCTATTCTGAAATGGATTGTGTATGGCAAGAGTTTAGAAAACTTAGTGACTGATAGTTGGATAGTTTTAAATCTTTCAGTTCTTTATCAAGTGAGATGTTTGCTATTAGATTCTAGTATAGAGTAGTTAGATATATCTTCTGTGTTTTCTGTTTGGTACAGCAAGAGTTACACAAATGACTATCCTTCACCCAAGTTCACTTTGTTCTTTTCTTCATCACAATCTGCTGGTAGTTGGTGTCATGGTAAAGCTGGCATTTATAAGGATATAATGGTGTACAAAGCCTAAAATTACACTGCCTCATGCTTACAACTATTCTTATGTTGAGCAATATGGCTTTTATTGAAACGCTAAAGGGACTGATTAAACTCCTATCTGGAAAAAAAAAAAAAAAAAAAAAAAGCTGCAGCAGAGGTGTTCAGGAAAAACTGTCCCTTTCTGGTCCTGAGAAAAGCTCTTCCTGTATATGTGATTGCAGAATATTTCCAGGCTGCCTCTTCCTAGACCTGGTAAAATACGCAGTAACATTTGCCTTAAAATCTGAATGACAAACCTGGTTTGAGTATCATCTGCAACCGCATGGTCAGGAGTCATTTTGGAATTGTATGAAGTTGTTTGACACCATGCTCTGCCTTGAAAGAAGAGGGAGAAGATCACAAGCAGATACAGGCCTTTAGGGAGCTCATATTCTGCAGTAATCTCTAGGCTAATAGGTAGGAAGGGCCAAGGTAAGAATATGCTGGCTAATGGGGAGTCAGGAAGATATCAGCGCCATTCTACTTCCTCTAAGGCTCTGTTGTTCGAACATGTTTCTGTGGGCTAGAAGATACACTTTTTGGAAGTAGAAGACTGTTTTTTCATATTTCCCCATAGAAGAATTGTAATCTCCAGTGGAAAATGCTTGGCAACATTTTGCTGTTGTCCTAAAATATGTTATAAATCAAGATGCCTGCTCCAATTGAAATACCTCTAACTGACTAGTTAACAATACGTAACAAACATAGCAAACATACATAACATTATAAAATAACACTAGCAAACATACATAATACTGAGTTCGGCTTTTTTAGGACGGTTGTATGTGCTGCTCTATGTGGAGACACTACACCTTTCATCCTATAATGCTAAATGGTAATTTTATTTTTAATAGTCTGAATAACAACATTAAAACTAGATGTTTAATTATAAACTCATCTTATTGCAGTTCAAAACGGATGGTTGCACCCTAAACTGGTGTACAACATATAGGATTCTTTACTACAAATCTAAGACATTAAGGAGGATATACTTGAGCTTAACGGCAGAACACTCTAGGACACTGATATTGTTAAACGAGAGAAGCGGAGCAAAAATAGGACTGGAAGAGCTGACGCATGCAAATGCTGAGCTCAAACTGAAAACAGGTTTATTTGAAGAAGGCACAAAGCAGAGGTAACTGAGACTTTACCTCCAGCAGTTTATTTGAAGCTGTAGTTCCTTTCTGCGTTGCAGTGGCTGTATTGTTTTTTTCATTTTCAGGTTGCTGTTTATGGTGTTCCATTGAAAAAAGAGTTCAGCCACTGGATACACACGTAATACAGGAGAATTGTTCTAATGCCCTTTCTTGTGCAGCAGATCTGTATTTATTCTCCCCGAAGAAGGAACAGTTGAGTTTATAACCACAGATATATTCTGCTAGAGTTTTTTAGATAAACACATTATTCTATTCTACTTCATTTTTTTATCCTGCTTTCATCATGGAAAGTTTATGTTAATAGTAGATTTTTCTGGAAATTGTAACATTTCAGGGGTTGAGGAAAACCTTAGGCAGTATGATGCTATACCTTCAAGATCCTTTTAAACAAACACTATGTTAATTGTAATGCTAGGCTGAGATTTTCATTTCTGAGACTCTCTACCTTTTTAAGGAATATTATTTTTAAACTGTGCTCTGAGCCACTGTGAATGCGCATCTGTGGAGGGATGAGACTGCAACTTCTGCATCTGCGCATGCAGCAACAGGGACACACAGAACCTGCCATTTGCTGAGACAAATGTCACTTAGCATATAGTGTCTATGGGTATCAATATCTATAGGTGGTCTAGTACCCAGTAGTGGAGACTTATATAAGGAATTGTTCTAAAGAGGCAGCTCTTTGCTTTACTGCTTTGCAAGTGTTCTCCTGCTTGGGAACTGAACTGGTCAGTGGTACGATGGAATGTGCTTGGGGAAGATAGAAACCATCAGTAACCAGGAAGATTAATATTGACAGGTAGCCAAGTCCTTTGTTTAAGGTTGAAAAATTAATCAATTCATGAAGCTGGACAGCATAGCTGACCTTAGAAATACTTAATAACCTAGAGTAATAAAGAGAAAAGATTGCTGGTGAGCAACAAGTTGCTTTTTTGGCATCATGTGTTCGTATCTCTAAGGTTTCTTAAAATGAAAATAAGGAGAATGCATTCTCCTTTTAGAAGTTCCATAAATCTGAGTTTGTTTTGCCAAATATATTGTGAATGAATGCCTGACATGCTGTTACATTCAATAGGTATCCTGAGTTTTGTCTCTGTCATTCACCAAGTAATGGATTACTTTCGTTTAAGATTAGGAGTCTTGCTACAATCGGAAAACCTACTTTACTACCAACATGAAAAGGTGCTGCTGTACGTAAAGACAAATTGTCTATAAATAGACAGCAATTGAGAGACTTCATTCTATTAAAAACATCAGGGAAGAACTGATGTTCTTCATCATGAGTAGAGTAATGCTTAATAATTAATGAACATGATTTAAGTCCATTTTAAGCTGATGACACTTTTTAATGGTCCTATAATATTTATAAGAATCTCTTATCTCCCATAATTCTGATAAATGAATTTTTCTGGCCCTTACTGAAAGTTAGAGTAAGAGTGTTTCAGTTTATTGCTAAATACTAAAGGGTCCTAGCTTTAAAAAACACTATTGTTTTATGTTTTTCTCTGTAGTGTCTTCAGGCTGCATATAATACTGGGAAGACTGGCAGGTTTTGTGTTTGCAGTAGCTGTAAGTTATTGACTGTAAACTGCCATGTAATTGCTTTAGAAGGAGTAAAAGTCTCATACTCAGAACATCTTTTGCTATAATTAATGTTTTTCATACATGAAGTTCTAGACTGTTGAAAGAACACATGAAGTGACAAAAATATTTACAGAAGATGCTTTCATTTCTTTGCAAGTAGCAGTATCTTCCCCATGTCTTGACTGTCCACATCCTTCCTTAATTTTCCATTTTCACATAGAGGCCTTAACAGAGTCCAGGCCTAATGGGCTGGATTCAGGTCCTATATACAGTAATGTGTCTGTATGGTCTGCGCTGTTTAGCAGAGGAGGTCTATTACCTTTAGAGACATGAGAGTCAGCGTAGCCTATGCCCTGAGCGCAGGTGCGCTCATGTCCCATTCTGACAGAGTCAACATCTTCCTGGAAAGTGTTCCTAAATGTTTCAGTGTGCTGGAAATAAAACAAGTTGTTCATCTTAATCCAGTAAATTCATTGCCATTAAGGAGTTCTGCACTGCAGAGTAGGCAGATATATAAAAAAAAATTCAGAAGAGATTCAGTGCACCATGTTCAGCATACTCCTTGGTATTAAGATACGCTAAAAATGGGCCAGATTTATCTTTATTCAACAATCAGAAAAAAATCAACACATTTTTTAAGAAATGAAAACTGGTGGACACTTGCAGAAGCACTAGCTGCTGTGTGTTTGAGTGCCCGGTACCACCTAAAGTTTGTAAAGAAATAAGCAGGAAGCAAAGCAATAGAATGAGCAAGGAGTCTAAACCAGCTGAGACCAAACAGAAGCAAATGTCTGCATAAACCTCTGCAATATGAAACTGCCTTGTTTTTCATGGTCTCATTTATAACAGATGTTTGAGATGAGCTGTCCTTTTTCCAGGAATGTCATTATCACCTATTGCATTATCCAGCTAATACCAGGCATTTGTTGTCAATTGCTTTTTGCACACTTTTCCAAGCCAAGGATATTTACGTGGAACAATTCCTTCTTTCTTTAATCTGTTTCCTTTTTTTTTTTTTTTTCCATTAAAAATAAACATATAGAAATACCACTACCAAGTAAATGTTGAATTGGGGTGGAGGTTTCTCATGGTCCTTTTGGATGCTATTTGTCTAAAAAGTCCCAGGTTAAACATGGAAAACAGCAAAATATAAACTGTCAATTTTTTTTTCGTTTTTTGGGGTGTGAATGGGGTAGGGAGTAAAGAAGAGGGCATTTTTGTGTAGGGAACGAAACAGACAGGTTTCATTTTCTCAGTATTATTTCCTACTGATTATGCATAAAGAAAGCAACCCTCTAAGACTCTGAGAGGGCTTTATCCCTCACACAGCAGTATGAGCAGTATCAATGACTTGTATTAATGTTTTTAGCAGACACTGGATTCAAGTATAGGACCCCAAAAATTCCATTTATCCTTTGAGTTTTCATTAAGTTTTGCTCAAAAACCTTGGATTGCAGTACAACCTGAGCCAGAGAAACATCTGAATGTTTGGTGCCTGTTTTTCTGACTGTTTCAAGGACTGGCCTACTTCTGTGTGGCGGGGGGGGAAAAAAAGTCCTCTTCCTTACAAAAAAAAAACCTCAAACCCTTTTAGATTGTGACAAATTGTTTAATGGCCTCCAGAATGATTCATAGTATGTTTTTAAAAATGAAGATGCCGTTCGCACAATGTGAGAACCTATCATCCTGTAGGTGATAGAGACAAAGTCAATTGTTTTCTCCTATTTACCATTGGTATCTAGTGCATTTCAAAGAAAATGTGAAAATAAGAATGCCACTGATAGGCTGCTAGTGAGGTCTTTGCTCTAGATGATTTTGGTACCAGACACTCTGCTTTTATATTTTTTCATTTTTCTTTGCCAGCGCAAAGTAAAAAATAAAAAAGTAAACTGCTTGAAAACCTAACAATAAGTTAAAAGAAACCAAGGTAACAAGTCTTCATGTTAAAGTGTTATATTAGAAACAAAGGACCATAAAAGATAAATCATTTTCCTTGCCTTAATGTTACTCCACAACACACTTGGGAAGGGAACAGGGTGCTGAACACCATACCAGGAAATTCTATGGGGTCTAATATTACAAATCTTCTCTTATAGAAAGTAAGGTAATTATGGCAATGCTTCTTAAAAGGGCACGCAATATATACTGACAAAGTTAACCATAGTAAATGGCCACACTAATCCTGACAGCAAGCAACTTATCCTGACTCTAGGAGAATGCATGAGAAAAGTTTTGACTTAAAAATTCACTTTGCATTAAAAGCCCAAAGTATTAAGCTAGTCTTCAGAGATATCAGTGAGACAGGGTAGTCAGTCTACCCAGAATACGATTACAGTACAGCAAGATGTCTTTCACTCCTGCTCATCCATACATGCTGAAGTATTCAACTTGCATAGTTTATTTTACTCAGTGCAGATCTCAAAATGTATGTTTTTTTTTTTTTTGTGTAGACGGTTAGTAGGTACATGAGTTCTGGATTTTTTGGTAGGTATCTGAAAGTAGCTTTTAAATATAAAGAGCAACTCTGTAAAGCAATCTAAGGCAAACTTTTGCTCAGGAACAGAAATGTAAGGAAGGAACAAAAAATTTAAATAGATTTAAGAACATCTAAGGGTAGAAAGCAGAGGCAGAGATTACCCCAAATTTTTCATCTATGAAAATAAAAAAAATATGCTATCCTTTTAATGAAACATTCAAATTGGTGTTAATTATTAAGATTCAGCTGGTAATTCAGCATTTTATGGATTTCCAAAACATGTGTTTTTTCAATACAGTGGACAGGGATTTGATTTTGAAATTTATATAAATCTTTTTTTATCTATATTATGTGTATATTATATATATGTGTATATATTTTTAAATCTTTTTTATTTATATAATATCTTATTAGGCCCTTCTAGCACTAGCACATAAAAATGACTATTATACTTCTCTTGTGACACTTGTAAGGAAGACAGGATTCTTATTATTGTTTCCTAGAGATAAAGGAGACATGTTTCTTAAGTCTTATTAAATCATTTCAGCTTCTCAGGACGGCTTACACCTTTGTGTTAATTAGGCTGTGCTAACTGTCTAGTGAAAGTAAGGCAGCTAGGACCAACTAGGTGAGCACGGAAGCTCAAAGTTAGTATGGAGTCTGGGCTAGGGTAAGTGCCTGCCGGTGCGAGGACCACATAGTCTAGTTCTACACTACTGAATGGGTTTATGTTCTAAACTTGGAGTTTAGGACAGGAATAGTGCCTCCTCTCATCATTTTTCCCTGTTTGTCTTAAAGATTTCGCTCTTACTCCTATAAAGTATCTCTTAAAGATATAAAGAAATAAGAGAATTTTCAGTGGAATAAGTTCATTGCAAAGAACATCTATAAGAGTGAAATGTCTAAACGTACATAACTTTTCAAAAATGATTTCCATTCTGTGAATTAATAAATCATGTGAGAGTGGTAATAACAGAGGATCCATGGTAACAAACCATCGAATGCTTTCAGTCTGAAAGACTGAAGATAGAGAATGGAAGAAAGAAATGCAGCAAAGAATTTGAGAATTAGTGCCCAAGAGAAGAGATTGCCTTAAAAAAATGAGGAAGAGTATTCCGTGACAGTGCTATATCACCACCATTCTTGTACTAAGTAGCTTCCTTAGCTTTTCCCCAGGGATTTATTTTTTCTTCCCAAAACTGGGGTCTGATGTCCTCGGCTTCCACTAGATGTTCATCATGCAACTCTTTGCACAGCTGTTGAATACAACACAGAGGTTAGCTCAGCATGGAGCAGGCAACCTGCTGAGGTCCCTTCTAACCAAACTTCCTCAATGACTGTGTTTGTCCAACTATCTGTCTAGGGAAATATTGGCCCTTCTGGATAATGCCAACCTTCAGCCTCCATAGGTGACCTCCTTAGGAGCCAGAAGGATAATGTGCCATTCACACGATTATGCAAACAGTTCAAAATGCTTTGCATCTTCCCATGATATATTTAATTGTTGTCTGTATCTGGCTTGAATTCAATTTCTTCCTTGAACGTTAAGCTTCTTCGAGCAGGGACTGACTTTTCCTCTCTGTTCCTTGCTGATGACGCATGTAATAGTGCTCTTGAGTTGGACTGAGAGACAGGAAGCCTAGCTGCCATTTAGAGGAGTCTCCATGGCGGGGGAGATGGTTGAGGGGAAAACGGGAGGTCGCCACCTCAAAGAGGAAAGCACGATCAGTGTTTATAAATGCTTTATGGTGTGAAAGAGCTGCTTCCATGTGCTGATGTGCAAGGGAGTGAAGGGGTGGAAGGGAGGAAGGCAAAAATGATGTGTGATTCAGGAAGTTTCTCTCCACTTTCTTAGAGTTTTGGCAGCTGTAACCTACAGCCAAAATAGAAAAAAAAACATAGAAAGGCCAAATAAGGAAAAAACTGCAAGGGAGCTGTTTTGGTTGGTTTCTTAGAGTAACTGAGTTGAAATGAGAGGGAGGATTATTCTATTAATTTCTGTGAGAGTAGGAATATGTCCTAAAGGACTCCCACAAGCACGTTTTTAAAACATTTGTGTTGAATGGTAAAAACAGGATCTAAACCTCTACAAATAGTAACTGTAGACTCAGAAGATGGAATATATCATAGCGAGACATGTCATACCATGTGTGAAGCTGCCTATTTCAGGCAACTTTGTCATCACACCCAGACAAATGGCAGTAATAGCCAAATGTAAGAATAATGACTAATACAAAATCTGAAGTGAGCATCCTGTAGTCTTCCATATGGCTATGAGCAGGATTAAATTTCTTCCAGAAATCTCCAAACTGTACTAAAATTTCCATGAGCTGTAATGAAGTACAAAATGTCAAGTCGTACAATACAATACAGAGTGTTGAAAGGTTACGTAGAGAGCCACATTTTTCTTTCATTTTGTCTACTTAATTTAGATAGTGCAATCAGGTGAAATGAATAAGAGTAATGCAACTGCAAACAGAGTTTTGGAGCGAATATCTCAAAGACATATTTTTTTAATAACTGAGGTAACTAATGAAACTTTCACCTAAGATAAACATATGAATCAAGATATATGGATTTTTAAAAGTCGGCAGTTTATCTTATAGTTTTACAGGAGCATATTAAGTAACAAATCACAATTTAGGTAACTAATGACATCTTTGTAAAATTTAAGCCAACTGCACAAGAGAGATGGACGTTGTGAAAGATCTGTCGTTGGGAAAAAGGGTTACTTTGTTCAAACTCTTATTCCTCTTATAGAAACCACATGTAAAGTCCCATGGAAGGGGTTAGAGGCTGGGGGGATACTGGGGAGACTATCCAATTGCTTGCTTTGGGCAAATATGTTTCATTAGTTTTGGTCACAGAGTAAACCAACATCTGGTCAGGCACGTCACAACCTTTTTTATCTCCTAGGCAAGGCTTTTCAAGGTTGGGACTGAAATACATGATTAAGGAAAGTAGGAAGGAGCTTGCATGAGTACAGACATTTTTTTTGTCTTTGGATAAATGGAGGGCTTTAAAATACAAATCTGTTGCTCTGAAAAAAAGGATGTACAGCACCAGGATAGTACATATTTCTAGAATATGGAGCCTTTTTAATAAAAAATGCTCTGGATTGAGGCAAAGAGTAATTGCTCTCAAGTTCTCTTTTTAACTGTGAGATTATATGTTGGTACTTTCAAAGACGAAATGTTTAAGTAACGTGCTGTCAAATAAGGTTGGCAGCAGAAAATGTTAAATTGGCTTTCGTTCTTGACTAACACTGAGGAGCTTTATTGTAAGAGAATGTCAGGCAAATAGAAGGAAAGGTCAGAGGAAGAGCTTTCCTTTTAATAGGTAAAGAAAAGTAAATATCCTAGTGAATCTTAATAGACTTGTGAAACTGTCACTTCTACAGTTAAGCCATTCTAGGAAAGCCCTAGAGATGCAATGTTTTTCCCCTTCCAGTGTCAGTACTCCCAGTTGCTGGCCACTTAGTTTGTATGTTATTTTGATTATATGAAGTTTTTCCAGTAGCACTTACTCTTAGGTATGGGAGAAAGCAGGATGTAGTAGGCTAAGTTGGGTCTTTGTCCCTTTCATACTCTAATCCTTTTACGTAAACTGAGAGTTGGCCCTAGTGTCTTGTACAATACAAGCAGAGAGATCCTGGACTTAGAATAGGTATAGAGGAAAGTCACCCTGTAAATGTGTCTCCCCTGAACATCAATCAGAAGAGCTAAGTGGTCAGCCAGGAGGCAGACCCGTGTCCCTGGGCACTGGTTGTTTGTGTCCCCAGAGGCAGGGTGCATAGGATCTCCCTTCTTAAGACCTCAGTTCTGCCTTTTATCCTAAGGCTCCTATGGCTTGGAGCAGTGTCTCTTGATCTTGCTTCTGCTTTGTGCATTTTCGGTGGAACCACGTGCAACAGCAGGTGCCTGCCGATCTTCAACAGAAAGAAGCATGTAGCTGATTGTCATGGTGTTGGCCAGTATTAGTATTCTAGATCAAAACAGAATGAGCATTAATTTTATTCAGGTTGTTATGGTTACATAGGAGCCTCCCCTGAGCTCGAGGAAGTACTGGGCTTTTAGGCATGGGTGCAGTACTTGCCAGGTCGACCTATAAAGAAACCTGAAAGGTGCAATGTAATTAGAAGGGCTATAAAGGCTTCTAAGGAGGAATGTAACCTATTCAGTACTACCTGCAATAACTATTAATTTATTTATCTCATACAAAGCAGGTTTTAAATTAAATGTTATTCACATTAAGAATGAATAAGAATAGGCTACTAAAAATATTAACCCATAAATACAATCCCTTTTGATATGTAAGCCTCTCTTCCTTTATAGCATTCTGGAACAACTTATTTGGTATATAAATGGTTATAAAGTTCACAGCTACTTACGTTCAATTGTAACGCTCTGGTTTAAATAACAGGCAAACCAGGCAAGAGTCAGATCAAGATGTTGCTCTCTAATGAGTTGTCTCTAATGAGTTGAATAAAGAATATCGAATCAGGTAAATAGAATTAAAGAAAACTTGAAAACTATTCCAAAATATGTCTACCCCAGGAGTTTAAAAATCTTGTCAATATACTCGTGTTAATAGTCTTCTAGCAGAATGTTTTAGCATTCCTGCACATTGTAAGCAATATTCCCAACTCCACTTTCTCTTTGAAAACAAGATTAATTTATATGCTGATTAATTTTCTGGGCTGCTTGTTTTCCTCTGCCTTTGTCATACATGTCACTTATTTGTAATTGATTTTCTGTAACCTTTGCATCCCAATTCTGGGCATACATGAATTAATTTGTTTGCTTTACAGCTTCTTTTGTGACACGAACTGATACCTATATTCTGTGAGGGAACTTGTGGCCTGGAAAGTGCCCAAATGCTCCTAATTTTTGTTATGAATGATGGGCACTTACCAACACAAGGCAATTAGGAAACAAATGTTCTTGTTCAAATTGTTCCACTAAGTTAAATGTCATTAAAAAAAAGTGAGGAGTTTTTTGTTTGTTTGTTTGTTTTAATGTAGATTTTTGAGCAGAAATGACTTTAGCAGCAGATTATAGTAGGGTTTCTTTTATATAGCTGAAAAATTAGAATATCAAACCAGTAAAGTGATATGTTTTTGTTCCCCTCTCTATCATAAGTTTCCTGCAGTGAATCTAATTTAAAATAGCTAGCGTGCTTGTCGGATTTGATTCTGAGCCCAGTCTAGCAAGTGGAAACAAGGGAAGACCTCTGTGTAGTTGTATCATCTATCTAACTAAAGGAAAAAAAAAAGAATCTTGTTCATCCTGCTAAGTTGCATGCTTGTTCGCTGAATTGAGGGTCACGTCACTATATTCCGGTTCTGTGAAAAAGCTTGATATCAACTAACTATCCTTTTTGAGGCACAGAGGAAACACAACTGCATTCCAGAAATTGAGATGTTGCTTAGTTTTCTTGTTTCTGCCTGCCAGGAAATTCTCAAAGTACTTTTCTTAAGATAAGAGAACATACTCATCATAGCTTACTTATGCCCGTTAAGTCTTTGTGTGAAATATTTCATGAAGAAGTAGGTAAATATTTTGACTTGCTGTGCCTTTATTTTCGAAGTGCATTGCAGATGACACATGAATGTATCAGGATGAAACTGTGGCAGCAGAAGCATGTAAGAGATTGTTAATGTTTTCAGAATTATTCCATTTTCCTAATGAAGCCAGCACAGCACATGCTTAAAAAAAAAAATCGCTATGTAAACAGAATAAAGAAGAGTAACACATACCTAGCATAGGCATATTAAGGCTAGCAGGACTGTGGTACAGTTATTTTAAGCCTTATTTATAACATGGAGACACATACACAGTAACAACTTGCTTTCAAAACTAAAGGGACTGCTTGTGCTTTTATTTCTTATTTCTCCTTCTGGACAGCAGATGTGTTTAAAAAAATCATGATGGCTTACAAACATGGGATACTTGCCAAGTAAGAAAGGTATGTATGTAATAACATATTTTTAACTAGGTTTCTTCCAAAGGCAAATATGCTTTAATCAATTTATTTGTGAGTGTGTGCATATGTAAATTTAAAATAGTATACAAACACATGTAAGTGGTAAATCAGCACGTAGTAAGTGTACAGATTTTTTTTCCCCCAACATATGGAATTAAACAAATGTATGCTGCCCTTTATTAATGTTATAATTTAAAAAAAAATCCTGTAACCTGTAATCCTGTAATCTTTTTGTATGTCTATAGGGATGCTTAGATCCATAATTAAGATCTTATCCATCCTCATGTGTAGAAAGTGTAAAGAACACAGTACTGTAACTGGTTTATGAGGACAAATGTTAGCTTTGACATCTTGGTACTTAAGGTAGAAGTGCAAGATAGAGTGATAAAATGTTTGCTGAAAGCGACCTATCTAATATACCTATGGAAATCATTCCTGAAGAGAAGGTTGAATCCCTTCTCATCAGCAAACTGTAGATTTAGACATAGTATGGTATATTTCGTTGTAGACTCAATGAATAGTTTAATCCTGAAGAGCTTTATGAAATCCTTGGATTTTCTTTGAACTCTGTGTACGTCTTTTAGCCTTGGTCTGAAAACGTTCAGTTGTAGAACACTTCTCAATCTGTGTGGTTAGCTGTCTTCCTGTTAAGAAGCTGCAGCTTATTTCTAATCTAAATGTATCTAGAATTGGCTTCCTATCTTTGACCCACATCAGCTAGGGTGGGAGAGGAGAAAAGGGATCAAAACTCATGTTTTGTTCATGTATTTATTTTTATGTGATAATGTAATCACCACATTACCTTTTCACCTCTGAAATAAATGGATTTAACTTTCAGGTTTGTGCAGCACGTTTTCTTGACTTTAGATTGTTCTTGTTAACTTTCCTCTGCACCATTTCCAGTTTGTCAGAAACCTTTCTGAATCACGGAGAAATGAATCAGTCGAAGCCTCACTAATGCCAGATGTTACCATTAAATCATTTCCCTACTCCTACTCGATGTTTGCTAGATTTCACGTCCAAGGTCCAGGTTAGCCTACTATAAAGGACTGCAATTAGAACATGTTTATTTCTGTTGTATTATTCCTGAACTTGTTAGCATTTTTGTCTTTTGCCTTTTGGTTTCAGAGCAGAAATATATAATCCAAATAAAACATATACTGAATAATTTAGGATAGCTCTTAAGCAAATACTGAGTTTTTTGTTGCTGCTGAAGAGATTTGTAAATACGCTTAAATGCATTCTTAAATATTGTACTCAGTGTAACAGTGCTGAGCTGTATTTTGAGGTGAACTGATTTGTATTTTTGTCTTCATAATTGCATTGTGATATGGCAGTGAATTATTACCATAAATAAAAATATAGTGATTTTCCCTTGAGCCCATCCCTCCATCCCAAATATTCGTGTGGATCTTAAAATACCCTTTTGCATAATTTACGTTAGAAATCTTATCCTTGTTTCAAGTATTAACTGTCCAACAAAGTTTTAATAAATAGGCAGCAAAACCACATTTGTTTCTGCAGTAGACAGCATGCAACGTTCCTTCATTTGCAATTCCTCTCAGGTGATATCAGGCAACTTCAGGATTCAGCATGACCTTGATGAAGGTTCTCATTATTTCTCAGATTTTTCTGGTAGTCTTTTCATGGTGTTCATATGCATCTATAGAGTGCTCATGCTCATATGTATGCTTTTCTCTACTTCGAGAAATAATATAGGCACAATTTGTCCTTAACTTTTTGGATATTTCAGGCTATTTGTTCCAGTTCTAGACCAATCGAAGGCCCTTTTACTTACGCAGTCCCTCTTCCATCTTGAACTACATCAGCTTTCTGAGAATTGTTTTATTATTATTTGAGTAGCACATTTGCTTTGGCATTTATTTTGTCAGAGTAAAGGAGGAAAATTAAATTGTAAGCAAACATTTGCCACTGCAGGAGAATCTTTTGGCCATGAGGAGGGCCAAGCTTACTTATGAATGGAATGTTTTAAAAAATAAAATGCTCTAAATCATGCAATGTGAATTACTTCAGGATCTCATATGTATATGTGTGTCTTTTGCAAGAAGTCAGAGATACTTTTTCCTGACTGCATCATTTCTCAGCATTATTGGAAGTCTGCATTTCAAATACTTTAAATAGGGAACTTGGTTTTGTTGGATTTCTGTGCTCCTGTTGAATCACCTTGTTTACCTTGTTTGGCAGCCTGGTTTGTTCTTTTTATCAGTCACATCTGTACTACACACAGCCACTTGACCTGTGGCCAAGCCTGACTTGACTTTTTTTTAGTTCTTAATAACTTTGAAAAACATTGTTTTCATGTGTTCTGTCTATATACTTCTCTACTAAGATTTTTTTTCTTTGCTTAGCTGTTTTAAATGGGTGAATACATGATGCGAGTCTCTGTTTTCTCTTTCTATTGGGATCCTTCCTGTAGAAACCAGTTTGTTTTCTTCATTGAGGAAACCTGTCTTTTTTCAGGAGATGTACATTGCTGCTCCAAAGACATAGTTTTTAACATAATTTGTTTGCACAAACTTTTTTATATATACTAAATTATGTTCTGGAATTAAGTGCAAATGAAAAACAAAAGTGTGCTTTCTAATTTAATGCAATTCACCTACTGCATGAGGTGTTGTAGCATATGTCTATAATTTCTCAAATGTGTATTGTGCTACTTCCTACTCAAAATCATTTAGCGATGCATAGATATAGAGGGAGAAAATATGTTCTACATTTTTCAGAGTCTGCTGAGGTGTGGAAATTTGTGTGGCTTTTACAATGAACGAGAGTTTTTTGGTTTCCTTTTTTTTCCACCTGTAAATTAGGCCCTTATTTATAAAAGTGGTAACAATGCTAATTTTTACCTCAACTTTCCCTGTTCTGCACAGGCTAAGTGCAACTAAGTTACCTATCTGTGCAGTTTCCTATCTTTGCACAGATAGGTAACCTGACATACAAATAATAAAATATTTATGGATTATTAATAATCTTTCTTTTAAAGTAGGATTACAGACTAAGTAAAATGAATCCTCAGGAATGTTCTCTCTATTCTAAAGGTGGCTGGTGGCACAAAAGAGAGAAAATCCTGTCTTACACCAGAACTTGTACATATGGGACTGGCAAGCAGATGTCTACCAGAATTTTCAAAGATCTGTTCTCTTTCTTTTATTTTCCTTTCTGTGCGGTGCTGAGCATTTGAGACAGTTCTGTTTGCCTGAATTTGGCAATAAGTGGACACCTGTTTCACACAGCACCACATGTCAATCTACAGTTAAAAAGTCTTTTCTAAGAGCTAAAACATAGGGAAAGCTGGGAGGCCTTGACTGTTATTTTGAAGTTCTACATGACTTCGAACGTATATTCTGTGCTGTAGATTTCACCATCTGTGAAATGGGGAGAGCACTCATCTTTCTTTAGAAGGATCTGGCCTAATTCCCTCCTGAGCATCTTCAGTGATTTCTAGACTGAAGATAAAAACTCCATGCTGAGCTGTGGTATTCCCACTGAGGGCAGAGAAAACACCCACACGATGTGCCCTGGGCAGGGGAGACAAATGCAGTGTAAGGAATCTCCTATCACAGAGAATCCGTGAACTTGGCAGGGATGAGGGTCTAAGTGATCTTTCCACCGTGAGCGTGCCCAGGGTGATGTAGCGGCAGATTTTTTGTTCCTTTCTTCAGAAATGTCATGCAAACAGCCTGGAGTTTGTCTGCACTGAAGTGAAAAGATTTTGCTTTCCTTTGCCACAGAAGGGATTGCTTTGTTGTTGCAATGTTGTTATTTTATGAAGCACCATTGTCGAATTTGTTTCCAGCTTTCGTTATTTAAAAAAAAAAAAAAAAAAAGTCCCTTGAGTCAACCAAGGACGTGGAAAAAATTTTCATTGATCCAGGCTTTCTTTCAAAAGATAAACTTAAATAATCTGTATGACACAGCAGCTCTTTAAAATGTTCTTTGATCCTGGCTGTAAAGCAGATGTTGATGCGTATTTATCAGTTAGGCTCTCTGGCATAAACTGAGCAGCACCTAAATGCTATTAGAGACCAAAAATCCCTGATAACAGGAACAAGCTATAGGGTCTAAAGTGGTAAGAAATACCGAAAGCTTAGGAGACTCTTGGTAATCACCTCCAAGGGCCTGTTGAAGCAGTGGTGAAACTCAGTGGCAGTCTTTTCCACGACTGCTCAGAATTCTTTTAACACGCTTTCCATAGTCTTTGGAGTTGGTCACATAGCTGTGGCTAAAATCATTAAATAATGGTTGAAAATAACTGTAGACAATAGTTAATTTACAGTTTAAAAATATCAAATCTGTGTCTCCCTATGCTTGTGTTCCAGTTGCCTGCTCTTGTTAGAAGAGACTGACGAACTCCCCTTTATTGTATGGTTAGCTACTTAACACTTTAGATCAGATCATCTCTTTGCTAAGCTTGCAGCCTCTCTCTGAAGCATATTAACCAATCTTTTAATTAGTCTTTTAGGTCTGTTTCAAACCTATTCTACCTTGGTTAGCCTGCACAGACAGGACATCTTTTTGTTGCACTCCTTCATCTGTCAAATATTAACTTCTTTCTTTTAACTGGAGTTCCAATTTAGGCACGTCTAGATCTTATTAATGCTTTTGGTCACAGCTGTATGTTGTGCCTGATATTAATAGCTACTCAAAACCTTTTCAGACTGTGATTTCCCCTCTTAATTGCTCGATTTCAATTCTCTAGCAGTATCAAAGTGATTTTGTTTACTTGAATTTGATTAACCAAGTAACAACATTACTCTTTATTAGTTGGCTTTATTTACTACTTTCCAAAAGGTTTGTTTCTTCTTCTAACTTTCTTATACCTTCTCAGATATTTTCAGGTCATCAATAAAAACATTAGAGAAAACATCAAAAAGAAAGGGTTCTTGCAGATGCGTACCAATTTACCAACAGCTTTGTTTTAAGGTTTAAGACCTCTCCACTTTAACACTGTGTTAAAGAACCATATTTTTATTATTCCATTAGATTAGTATTTTTGTATTAATAAAATGATTATAGAAAAATATCTAATACATATTAGCCAAGATCCATTTTCCATAAACTCACTCTGAGGAATTAATTTTTACTACTCCCTTTAATTTAATTGTTCTCTCTCTTTGTCTGTGAGCAGTGTCATGCTGACAGACCTGTTAGTCAATAGTTCTTGTTTACTCATTAAAATCTGGCAAACATTTTTTTCCAGTTCTCTTGTGTTACCCCATTTAGTGTGTGATGCAACACATACATGTGTAGGAAGATACCTCTTTTGGAGGTATTCTTAGGTAATGCTCTTAATGGAAAGGTCTCTAGCACAGACTGATAACCTCTTTTATTCACTGCCAATGAATGCTGCTGTTCTCTGTAGTTCCTCTGGCCTTCAAGAAGAGGTACAGCTGGAGCCAAAATTCACATTCCTGTCAAATCTGCTCACTTTTTGCAAATTTTTTAGCATTCACACAAGGCCAAAATTAATTTCTGCTTTAATAATTGAAGAAAATAGCTAGGAACTTAGAGGATTTAACATTTTGGGAGAAGATCAATACACTTGCTGCATGATGTGCTTGCATGGTGTGCAGCATATATAGTTTATTTTGAGCTTTATTTCCCTTGATAAATTGTAACCACACTTGTAAGATAATTGTAAACAAATCACAATCATAGTCTATGTAAATTTTTGCTCTGCAAAAAAATTTAGATTCACGGCTCCTTTGAATTAAGAGCTTACCTAGTATTTTTAGAAACTTAAGATACACACATCATCACTTAAACAGAAGCTTTGTAATAATGGATTCCTTTTCCCCATATGTTTTGGATAGATGGAAACAGCGTTTCTGCTCTTTATGATAAAAACAAATAAAACCCAATTAACATTGCAATTCTGGTTTATCTGTCAGCATTTTGATCCTAGACTATGCAGGGTTCCTTTGTTTTCATGCTGTCAGCAAGTGCGAAACACACAGAGCCACACATTGATTCTCGTTTTCCTTGCTCATTTGTTATTAAAAGCGAAGATTAATTTTATTATCTGAAGCAGAAAGGTCTTCCCACAAGGTTTCAGGCATATCAAATATGTTGAATTTAATAAAGAAGCAGTTCTCTTATTTCATAACACATGCATGCAGATGTCTTCCATATTTGGTCCTGGATTATGTGCAACATAGCCACCAAGATTTAGTTCCACCTATACCTCCACCTGTACCTTGTGTATGGCTATGTTCAGCTATACCTTTCACTTTTGCCCTTATGTTTTTGCACTAAAGCTTCCTGGACAGTCCAGCCAGGTCCAGCCTGTCCTTTAACAGGTGTCTCCTATTCTGATTTTTTTGTTGTTGTTGATCTAAATAATTTTCTATTTTTATCTTGATTCAGGAATTCCTAGGTCTGTCTTCTGATACTTCATAGTTCAGAGAATATCTAAGTTGAGGTGAGTCTATCCAAAATCTCATAGCCCATCTTCAGGAGCAATATATATCCTTACACTGTACATTTTGAGGGCTACAAATACTCCCTAAGTTTTGTTTTATTTTGATGTTTCTTTTTTTATTTCTGAAAATTTTCTATATAAAAGAAAAATCCTGTGAAATTTGGATAATGAAGAGCACCATATCCTGAAGATGGGGAGATACATTTTCAGCTAGCTGCAAAATAAATGTTGAATATCTTCTTTCTTTGCCGCTTTCTCATCTGCTGGAACCCAAACATTGAAGTTGATTCAAAAGGGAGCTCACATTATTCCATGTATTAAGTGGCAGTCTCTCATAGGCATCAAGTGGTGAAAGCTTAATGTTTTTAAGATTACTAGTATCCGATGAAGAGTTTTTTATGCATCTGAATTTATAAAAACTGTGCTATTAAATAGGTGTTTTGTGTTTATATAGTTACAGTATTATTTGAGCAAAGCAAAAAAAGGGCATGTTGTGAGAGATGGATTGCATAGTTGAGCTTTCAACTATCATAAATCTTAATATGAACCTCCAGAGCTAATTTTTAGGAATGGTGTTTAATGTTCACCAGACCAACTCCCTGAAAGTGTATTTTTCGGTGTTGACGTAGCATGATTAAAGTGAGATTTAATCATTTAGGATGTGGGTTTGTAGGTTTCTAGGACTGTCATGTAACTTATACATTTTTCCTAGCACCTAGTGAGCGTGAGGAGAAGGATGAACCCCCTAACATACTAGATGAGGTAATGAAACACAAGGCGTCTTCTAACAGTACCTGGGGCTTTTTTACGTTTCAACAAAGTGCGTGTTCAACAAGCAACAGATGTAGATTATATCGTTAAACAGGATACTGCTTTGGACTGGATGTTTGTGTAACAGTTTATTGTTGGACATTTTTCTTAGTCTATTATGGACATTTTTCTTAGTCTATATGCACCTATCTTTTTCTTAATTGATAGTAGAGATATTTGTACCTTTCTGCAATGTATTGTTGTGAGTACATTTATGGCAACTTTAAATTTTCTCTATTTTCTCTTGAAAATCCACTTTTTCACCATTTCCAACAATTCCTGATATTGAAGAGTATATGGAATGTGCAGATGCTCTTCATTCAAGGCACTTGCTTAAATTTCCTGGGTCAGAAGGTTTAAATTGCACAGTGGAATATATTTTCAGAGTCTAAAAATTGGCATAGGCTCTTTAATTGAATACTAGATGAAGTTCTACTTAAGGTCTCTATTCAGAAAGAATTGTTTGAAAACAATAAAGAAAAGGTTTTCATAGCTTTTTATTTCCATGGAAACTGTATCTCATGTAAGTACCTTTCCTTTCTCTTTTAATTACACTGCTGCTACTGGATTTTGTAATTATCCCATGTAATTCTATGGCAACTTCTTATGCAATTACAAGTATATTATAAATAAGAAAATAAATGTAAATAAATGTTTCTGCTTAAAAAAGCTAGCTGGAAACTGAAGGCAGCTCAGAGGATTGTAATATAATAGAGAGATCCATGTAGCTGACTGGTGAGATGATACAAGGGAAGGCAGCTTAGGCTGTGAAATAGTAGCCAGGGCCAGGACATGTAGAAAGTCCCCAGATAACTGGATATGGCTAAGAAAACACCTTGTTGGCTACGTGGTAATTATGAACCTAAAAAAAGCATGAAAGACGAGCTGGATTCCTAGATGGGATACTGAGTTAACTCTTCAGGACTAGTGACAACTTTGGTTTGAAATACCTTATTGGCTCCTAAAAGTAAAAAAAAAAAAAAAAAAAGAAAAAAAAAGAAAAAGAAAAAAAAGGTCCAGAATTTTAATGTATAGAAAGAGAAAGATAAGCCAACAAATTGCTTATAGGAAAAGATGACATTCTCTAAACATTTGTTTAAATGGTATAAAGCTCTTGTCTCTCAAAAAATAATTCACTTATCATGGAGGCTAATAAGTGAAATAAAAAAAAGAAGTTTCTAATCCCAAAGTATTTCTGGGTTATTGATAGTGGATCTGCTGGTGTGAGTGCTTCATTAAGAATCCAGGCATGTGCAGTTCAGACAGCGGAGCCAAGAGCACAATCACAAATAACCCACGTTCCCCGGGTGCAGTGACTAATACTTCCAGTGAGGTCTCAGCATTCGCTTTATAGATCAGGTGTTAATGTACACTGGCATGCCAACTTGCAGCACAGAAAATTAATATCAATAGCTCAACCAAATAAAGTAGCAGCTCAACCAGAGCTCCAAGTACTTTGGGGATGGAGGGCAAGTGTTTTAAAGCTTTTCTGCTAATGTTGAGTCAAAGTGTTTGATGCTAAAAATAAGGGATTAAAAGCCTTCATGAGATTTCATTTTATTTATCCATGTAAAGATATGATTGAGTGGAGCAAATCACTATGCTGCAGTAGTTGAACTTCAAAGCAGTCTCCTAAAATTAAATCATGGACAGCAAGTTTTGTTTCTTTTTTTTCAAGTTTATGTGACTACTGTGGGAAGGGATCTGCAAGTATTTTCTAAAGAGTAGATGATGGCAGCAGCTCCAAATAACTGTCTTCCATCCTTTCACTTCAGAGACTATTCAAAAGTTGTAATGTTTTGCAGTGCTATAGAGACTTCCTCCTTTTTTACCACTTAAATGCATCATCCTAAGTACTTCCCTATCACCTTAAAATCTGTACAAATCACATACATAGCCTAGGATTTAATAATTTCACCTGAAGTTGTAGGAGAACTACTCAATGAAGTTTTCATTTTAAGGGAATGACTCCTGTATCTGTTCTGAAATCAAGTTCTCTGCCTTTGCCTGGAACATTTCAGCATTTAGCTACTTGTCTGGTCTTGCTTTGAGATTTCCTTTGTGTTGAAGATATGTACATGTTCTCCAGGTCTTGGCTTGCATATTCACATGCTGTTATCATGCTTTCTGTTCATATATCTTATCTTCTTTGGGTCCCCTTTGTTTGATTTAGCTGTCATTTATGTGAAGTTGATGAGATTCTGCCTTCTGATATTTTTAAAGGCACATGTGGTATTAGTATGATATTTCAAGATTTCTTTGCACTTGTTGCTTGTTATTTTCTTTATTCCTGATATCGCCTTGATATGTTGCATGTCTACTGTGAGATTGAGTATGTCATGATTTCCATAATAAGACTGCTAGGAAACTGAGGCTTATGAACTTCATAAATATATGAGAAGAAAAGAATCTGGGGCACATTTGCTGTTCGGTTATGTAAGTTCAGTCCTAAGTAGTTGTTTTGGATAATTTATTTGAATTAGAGTCCATGTCTGGGTATTTTTATAGAACCCAAAATATTCTTGAGAGAAGGCACAGAGAAGTGTTTGGACACTTCATATACAAGCTACTATATATGTTTTGTATATAAACTGTTTACAGGCTAGCCCTGCTCTGCCAGGTTCCACAATTTTCGTAACAAGTGAAAAATGGCTAGGTTTTGGCAGGTGTCAATGGTCGTGATGCACTGAAATGTGAAACCTTTACTCTGGCTGGAAACTTTGACATTAGAAAGCCAGAAACAATGGAAAATATTTTCATAAATACCAATTTTCCTTTTTAAGTGTATTAAGAAAAATAAAGGTAATTATAGCCTATACAGCTTTATTCTGCCAAATGAATGCATGAATCACATTGCAAGGTATGAGTCTTTAGCAAACTAATATTTTTAGCTGCTCTAAGCTGGCTTTTAAATTGCAAATGTTCTCAAGTTCATGCTCAGAGTGTGTTTTACGGTTCACCAAATAACAAGAAACACAACTCACAGTCTTAATGCGGGTAAGGAAATCTGTATTTTTAGAAATTTAATACTATTGCGTTTTGGTTCTACCGAGTTAGATGTTCATAAACACCTCATCGGGTTTTGTACTCATGTACAAAACTTCCATTTGCGGCAGTGAAGCTCCTGGGGCAGCTCAGTTTCAAAGACTGCCACTCTAGCATGGTAGAGAAATTCCAGGAACAGAGCTGATATCTCTGTAGCTATTTGGTCTATTTGGAGTCTCTGTAAAATCTGCCATTTGTAAATGCTCCTTGGGTCAGCTGAGGTGCAGGGTTCCATCACGGCCGCGGGGCTTGTCTTGTTAGAAAGGTCCAAGGAGGGATGAGTATTCCCTTTTGTTTATGTCTCTCTTTTTTTTAATTCCGTCATGGCCTGCATTTTATTTTGCTAAGGATAAATCCAATTCCCTAATCATGTCAGGTTAAAAGTATCCTCTAAACAACTCTCTAAACCCTCTAAACTAAACAAATCAGGTTTTAGCAACTTTACAGATTCCTTTCTTCACATTTTCTCTAATGAAAAGACAATCTGGAGCAAATATTTTAAATAGGCTCAGAATTCCACTGCTCAGCTGGACTTCTTGTATTTTTTGCTTGTAGCATTCTGTTTTATAATATGAAGTTTTTTTTTTTTTTTTACTTGTTTGTTTGTTTGTTGTTTTCATTTGGAGCCAAAGTGTTGCAAACATCTGGGACTTCCTAAAACAAGTTTATATGTTTGTATTTGTTTATTCATTTTCATTTTACAGAATTGCATTAGATCCTCATGCCACACAATAATGCACTTTTTTTTTTTTTTTTCTACTTTTATATCTGGCTTCCAAGCCTTTATGTCCTCTAATGATCCTAGCATTCACTTGCCTGTCCTGTGCTTTGGCAAAGAGAACACATTGACTAAAGCGCTCATGTTTAAAGCCTAGTGGCTCTTGCTTTTATTCTGGAGGGAATTTGCATAAGAGCAATTCCTTGTACTCATCCAAGTTCACCAGCATGTATAAAGCAACGTTTGTGTCGCTAGCTGTCCCTGTCACAGCTTGTGTAGTTCAGTTAGGGTTGCATCAGGACTTGCGTTACCCTGTTTGCCTAAAGGACTCGATCTCCCCTCAACGATGAGTGGATCCAGTGTGTGCATGTGGTGAGCATGGGAGGCGGGAGAAGGACAGCGAGAGCAGTATTAAGCAATTAAAAATACTTTTGGTTTTGTATCATTTTTGCCACCTCTACCCATGTTTGAGGGGTGGTCATCAACAAGAAGGAAAAACCAGTTATGGAGAGGCTTCTGTATCTATTCAGAGGAAGCAGGGAGATGTTCAGTTTGAGATGGAGCAGGGAATGGAATAGAACCAGAGGTGCTGGGGACACCTGTCAGGAAAACAGCAGCAAAAGGTGAGATGGAAGAGACAATGGAGCGTGAGCACTGAGGAACAGAAATTGATAGGTCTGGAAGACGGAATCAGGATAAGGGAGTAGGAGCTGGGAGAACTGTAAAAGAAACAGTGTGGGAGACAGAAGAATTTGACTAGGAAATAGGAAGGATTAAGTGTTTTAAAAAATAGAAGGTGTTTATTTAGCCAGAATCTGTCTTGAAATCTGTTGGTTTGTAGTTGATATTTTCAAAAGTTCTGCCAAAACTTCAATTTCAATTGAGTTCAAAGTTCATAATTTTCTTCCTCATGAAACACAGTCAGAAAGTGTATGGTTATCAGTTTGGGAATTTCCTAGGAAACATGGAAGTTGGAATGCAATCCAGGAATTTGGTTTAGCTTCTTTTCTTTCTTTCAGAACATTTACCTCAACTTTAAAACTCAAATTACTTGTAGCAGGCAGAGATGGCAAGTTATTTTTCTTTATCATTTCTGAAAAAATTCTTTCCTTTTCAGTAAATCCAGAATAATCCTGGGCAAATGTTAGTGCTTTTGACATCTAGCAACAATGTCAGAGATGGCAGGAGTGAAGTTTGGCTTTCGTGACGTAGGAAAGCAGGTGACAAATTGGATTCTTTATCCTAAAAATATGTGACTTCACGTGTTGCATGAGGTGCAGAGGTGACCTGAGGTTGCTACTAAATGCGTTAATCTCACATCTTGGAAGTGTAAGCCTTGACAGGTCTAGTTAATACATTAGAAATGTATCTACTCAGATTTATATAGATGGAACTTAGCTTTTGTGCCATCTATGCCTTCAGAAATCAGTATGATGCCGTGTGAAACCTCCACAGACTAAGATTCTCCTCTGTCAGCAAATGCAATTATGGAGTCCAGCATCTCCAGTAAGGGTCTCCTCTGAACTGCTCACACTTTACAGTAACAGAATGAATACTGATAGGATCATTCTCTTTAAACCATGTAAGATAGTGTAGGATTAGAGGCACTACCTTTTTCCCCCTAAACTGTTTAGTTCCATATAAATTACTTATTCATTATTTCTAGATTTGTTACTCTTGACAGTAATCTGTACTTAGAGGCACTACCTTTTTCCCCCTAAACTGTTTAGTTCCATATAAATTACTTATTCATTATTTCTAGATTTGCTACTCTTGACAGTAATCTATACTTGGTACCAGGTAATAGATGTGTTTAAATGCATTGCTTGTTTTTCTTATAATAGCTCTTGCTATACACTTTTATACCCTTCCACCACCTCCTTGCTGATGCTGATTTGATGCTCCTTAATGTAGACAAGTGTAGTGTTGCCAAGCTTTATCTAGCTTGTTTTTCTTCTAGAGTGCTATTATCTTTTTAATAATGTGGGTCTATGCTGTTTAAACCCTGCATGCATCTTTGTAGACACATTCCTTGCTTGTGTAAATATGTCGGTTTAAAAGCAGCCTCCAAAGGAGCTGTGAATGTGTTATGCTCCATTTTCTGACCACTTTTCTCCCCTGAACTGCCTGGGACACTGTAGCATGCTCAGCACCTCAGTATGTCCCTACGTCAAGAGCCGCGTGTTAGCGCTGCTGTCACCCTTGCCCTGAGAACAGTTTTGGGACTGGGAGGCACATTATCACTGTGGCTGCTTATCTTGAATTCCCTCAATACTTTCTGTGGTTACTCAAACCGCTAAATTAGTGTTCCCAAACTCGTCTGTAGCTATTAATAATACTGAAATTGAATGTAAGTACATTTGAGATGTGTAGCGTGTGAAAATGTGGTACAGCATGTGCAGTATCAGACATCAGGGCCTTACACTTGTATAAAAAATCATGCTTGATTCAGTCAAGATCTCTGTGTCTCTCTGGTTCTAAGGAACAATCTCTGTATTTGGTTATTTTATTTCATACGGCATTGTAGATTCCCAAAGAGCATCTCTGCACTAGTTATCATCTTGTTAAAGAATTTACAAGCCAGAGAGCTTCTCAGAAAAACAATTGCCTACAGTCAACTGCAAAAAACTCTTTTTGCCCCAAAACAGTAAACTTGCTTGTACACTAAGGGAAAAAAAAAAGCTTATGCCAGAATTTATATATGTGTAACAGTGCCATCTAGTGAACTTTGTCACCACAATAAACAAACATTGAATCTTCAGCAGTGCTTCCAAACCACAGAATGAAGAATCGAAGGCTGTTTGGGTTAAATAATCTTAAACCACTACTGTGAGCTTTTTGTATTCTTCAGGTACCCTATTTCTCACAAATATTTATGCATGAGTATTGTACATCGTACAGTTCAAGCAGCAGAGGTATTAATTGCACTTTTTTAAAGCTGTTTTTGACCCTTAGAGAGAACAACAGAGTTAAAAAGGAAATTGGTTATCTGAATCTGAATTGCAGCTATGTTAGGTATACTTATACTGTCCTCCAAAGTAATGAAAAGAGCACAAAATTATTCTGGCTGATTCTGCCCAACTCCACTACCACAGTGAAGTGATTGCAGCTAAGAGCAGCTCATGAGGAAGGTGAGGTCTCACCAATGGCTTCTTTCAAGGGCCATTTTTTTTGAAGTTTATGACTTGGTGACTTTTAGATTTCTTTAAGTGAACTTTTTGCAGCTTTGATTTATACCTGAAGACTTTCTTGTACCATTGCCCTGGAGAATGGGGAGTATTTTTTTAGGCATTAAGTGATCTGATTTATGAGAAAGAGCAGGAGAGAGATGACTTTTTGTCATTGCCTATGGGGCAGACTATAGTAATTATATATACATAGGCTGGTAATCTGGAAAGCTTTCCTCAAGCCTACCTCGGTAGAACTAATTTTAGACCATAAAGAAAGTCTAACCAGGAGTAATATAGCAAGTTACTTTGTTTTCCCTGATTATAAGGGTTTTGAAGGGCCATTTATTAGTAAAACTTTATTTTTCCTTGTGCTACTTCTACTGAAAGGAGTCCAAAATATGCAGTGTATTAAGGATCAAAGGATGAGTAAAAAGTGTGTGGGCATGTCCAGGCTGCTGCCTGTTCAGAAGGAAGGCAGGAGGCTGACGTTGATTAAGAGTGATGGTTGCCCTCCTGAAATTACCCGCCTTTAAAAATTATAAGGCAGGAAATGAATTTTCTGCAGTTTTTAATATGAAGACCCATTGTTACAAGAATAAGTCCACACGCTTTGGTTAGTTAAAACAGTCTAAGCAAATGCAGAAAAAAAAAACAGGCCGGATGCTTTAAGAGAGGGGAGAATCAACCTATCTGTTTGGTGAAGTTTAACTGAAACTGTCAAGCCAAGTAACACATGGTGGTTCTGTGGCCTTACAAAAGAGCAGCCTGTGATCAGGACATTTTCACTCCTGTGGATTAGAGTTTTCGTTTTAAAGGCATGAGGTGTTTTTCTTCAGCAGAGAAACTACTTCTGAAAGTTACATTAGCTTTAACTTTGTTTTGGTAGCATTATGCCAAGTGTTTCAGATTGCTGTGAATGACAAATCAAAATGATTTGATTGATCAAATTATTGTCATCGCCATTCAGAGTTCTAGAGGCTGTTCTATTGATTAAGGGCTCTTTGTAATGAAGTTTACAATTAGATCTGCAGTAAGCACTAGGATTCGAGAAGCCATTGCTATAGGCAGCTGAATCACTGTAACGGTTGGTCTTTAATACTCTACTCAGTACTGGAAATGTATTTAAATAGTGACGAGTAAGCCAAAATGATTGGCACTTCAAAAATTATTACTCTGAAAAAGCATATTTTTTTAAACTCCATTAAATATTTATTTGCAGAACAGATTTGGTAGTGTATTTACTGAGGCTTGGGGAGAGAAAACCCGGACAAATTGAACTGACAGAAATCTTGCAAAATACGTAATTCTCACGAACATTTAGTTCCATTATTCAGCAGGTCGTCTTTTAACCCGAGTTTTGTGTTGAAGTTTAGGAAAATGGAAGCAGTTATCGACAATTTCTCATAATTGCTTTGACCGGAGAATGAAGATTAATCAGTGGTAGTTTGACTTTCCTCAGTTAGATCTAGATATATGAATGGCACTCTGGGTAAACAATATCTTTAAATCCTAAATCTTTTTTTTCTAAGCAAATTTTCCATTGAAATGAAAGTGTCCATAAAAGTCTGTAAGAGTTCTTCTCAGGCTTATGCTAGGCGGCAGTGTTGGGGGATGAATGGACATAAATTTTTAGTTTTTTCATCCTCTTTTTCTCACTTAGGTAAGTCTTTATAATAATAAAAATAAACTGCTTGACGATTATGCTGTTGAGAAGCAGGGATATTTTGGATGAATTTGTATAGCTCAAAATGGACTATTGAGGTTTGCAAGAGAAGATGATATGGTGCATTGAAATTAAATATGAAATGTTACAGCTGTAAACAAGAATATTTTGGAAGGAAAAGAGCATTGAAGAGATAAGAAATAAACATCAGCATAACAGGGCATAAGATTTGTAATACTACTTACCTGCATAGTATAAATAATGAACTGTGTACTCCCGGTGCTTTTGTATATTTTAATTAAGGACATTAAAATTTATAATACAGATTGGATATTTCATATCTTTTACTAGCTTAAAATGAATAGTGATGAAGGGAAGAAATTTACATTTGAGTCCATGACAAGTAGGATTTAAAATTCCTTCTTTGATAAATGGAAAGTTGGGAGCAATAAGAGCTGCAAAGGCAATAGCAGGCTGTAGTTTGCTAGCCGAAGCCCTGCAAGTGAAGGACATCACAATGTGACTCTGCATCTCCCATGGGTCCCTAACTCTGTCCTGGCCAGACCCCTAGTGCTCCAGGAGCTTCTCTGAGCAGGCTTTGCTATAGGTGAAACTTCCCCTATAGCTAAGCTGCATGGTTACTGGCCAAGTCATACTTTGTTCTCCTTTCTCTCTTTCTAAAATGATTTTCCCATATGAGAGGCAGTTTTAAAAGATTGCTGTGGGGGGTATATTTGTATACTTACCTGCTAGTAAAGTCTTTTTCTAATGCAAAGCCCTTGTTATTTTTACAAGGCTTCGTTTAAGTGGACGAGTTAAAGTGTTTTGTTTGTTTGCTCCAAAAGTACTTGGGAAAAGCATCTTTAAATATTAACTAGAGAAATGCACAGCTCAGTAATAAAAGGAAAACCTGTGAGCAAGAATGATCAGAATTGCTTTTAGTCAGAAAAAGAAATCTCTGTCGGGCAACTAGGAGGGGTGGAGAACAAAAGCCTTTCTCAAAATGCATCCAAGTTTAACAGTCAGCATTGACATAATTTACAGGAGATATAAATATATACGTGTGTACCTATATACATGTCATGCAAAATTATTTTAAAATGTGTGAGTCCTAAGGGACAAATCAGCAGTTTGCTTGAGAAGAGGTGCAGTTCACGGGCTGACCTTTCTCCTTTCTTGACCTTGATATAAATCTTATTGAAATCATAATTCAAATGAGTAAGATAATGTCAGCTGCTATTCTAGTTGTAAGCAACATGAATTAAGAAACCACAATACAAATAGTATAAGGAGTGTACAGGAGTGCTCCTTTTAAACACAAATCAAAGTCAGGCCCTAGGGAGTGTGTGACATTTCTTGGGTACTGTATGTGCTGGTCGAAGACAGTGACATTTTGAAACTTGAAACAATAGTTTATTTGCTCTGAGTTAACAAGTGAGATGATGCAGTCAGGTATAGTCTTACTTTGGGCTGTAACTTTAAACCTGAACTTGAAACCTTGTCTCAAGACAAGGTAGTAGGGCTTGTTTTCTGTATGGTGCTTGTAATTGTGGGGAAAAACGTTAAGACAGAATGGATCCCTGAGCCAAATTTTGTCAGTTGGTACAAGCGGTATTAAACAGATGGTAAGTTGACATTTTAGAGGTATATGCTTGGTTGAGGGGACAAAAAATTTTGGGCCAACTAGTGCGATTAGTTCCAGTGATTCTAGGGTAATGCCTCATTTGGGTAAAAGTGAGAAGGACTCTATGTGATTTTCTTGGTAGCAGGGTGCGACCCGTTGACCTTTGGGCATCTTCTGTTAAGATAAATCTCCATCTGTTTCAAAAATCCACTAGGATTTCCACTAGGGAAAACTCCTTCACGTGTTTGGTCTGAGAAGGCAGCAGAGGCTCAGCATGTTCTACTGTTAAAGCTAACAGGCAGTTCCTATTGAAATGGGATGTTACCCCTTTTTGCCCACAGACCTTGCTATTGATGTCAGTGGGGTGACTCATCCCACAAGTTAGGTGTGTTCCCAAGATCCTGCATCAGAGGTTCAATCCACTCACACTGAAATAAGTGTGAGTTTTTGGGGTTTCTTTAAGGAGGAGGAAAAGAAAAGTTGGGGAGAGAGAGCTAAGTCACCAATATTCACAGGATTTTTTTTTTTATATTCAGGTATTGAAATGCATGAGTTGACATTTTGTAAGTTAGCTAGATGCTTTCACGTACAATTTTGGGACTAGCAATGCTCACCTCACCTCATTTTTTTGTTTGTTTGTTTTGCAAGTATCTTTCTTAGAGATTGTATTTGAGAAACGCTCATATAGCTTAGATCCCCAAGTGCTATCAATCCTTCAAATACATCAGTGATTTCAGCTGAGAATTGCTCATGATTGGTCAAAAAGAAAAGAAAAAGCTAGGTATTTCCAGGAGAGGAACTGAAATCAAAGCAAGAAACTAATTTACACTTTTGGATAAATTCTTTTGTAAAGCTGTGCAATTTTGTAAACTAAATTTTGAATATTTCATGCAATTTTGCTTGCAGAGTATAGCAGATCCAGAAAGAAAAGGCAAAGGTTTATCTAAAGTATGGAACATCTTTCTTATGAGGTTACAGTTTTGCATTTTAAAGAGGAGGTGGAAGGAAAGGAAGAAGGTACAGGGCTATGCAAATACACCAGCTGATCTAGCAAAAATGGAGGAGTATGCACTTCTCACAACTGGACTGAAAGCATCCAAACAAATGATTCCTTGTAAATAATTTTATAGCTAATGGAAAAAGTGAGGTTTTTTTGTACAGTTTAGATTTGTAGAACAAGTTACCAAGGGATATTTTCGCTTCCGTTTTTCAAAAGATGGTAGTGTTTTCTGTTTTGTTTTTAAGGAAAGTGTTACTTGGCATTTTCGAATGTTTGCAATTATTTAAATAAAGCCAAATTAGTACAAAGTGAGCAAACAGTTTAGCCTCTTCATTTCTATTCACACTCTTCAGGTTTATTTTATTGGGTATATCTATGACTTGTTGCTACCGTTTGAATGCTTCATTTCTTAGGGGAAGCATAGTTTTAGAGCAAGAAGCCTCCAGAGCCTGCAAGCAGGAGGCGGAAGTGAGTGGGCTGATACTGAGAAAAGAACTGAAGATTGACATAATATGTTGGTTTAGAGTATATTAGCCCATCTCACATTCTAAAGAGTCAAAATTAATTCAGGAACATGTTTTGAATCCTAACACCTCAACAGATGGAAAACTCCCTCCCCTGTCTCCTCCCCAAAAATCACCTGGCAAAGAAAGAGCCAAGACCAAAAAGGTGTTTTAGAAAATTTTATTCTTTCTGCAAATATATATATATATTTTAACACTTCTCAGAATAGTTCACAGCTCTACACAAACCAGAATCCTCAGAGCTTTTCTTGTTTCCTCATCAAAAAAAAATATTCAGGAGTAGTTTATTTTAATTACAGTACACACAGTATATCATGGTCTAGTGCGTCAAGCTTAGCTATTTTGTGTCTGTGCCGAGTTCCAACTTTAGACGGACGTACATCATAACTGTAAACACTTGCCTAGCTTCCTGAAGGACAGCAAAAATATCCCATTGTGGGAGGATCATAAGCTGCGTTTTAGGCAGTTTGTGTGTGATCTCTGGCAAGAACACGCCGCGCTACATCTTCTCACTGGTCACGTCCTTCTGATAAGAGAAAGGGGATTCTCCTTGTCCCCCTCCCCCCAGCAGTGCATATTATAATTTAAAGTAATTTTACCCTAATCAGCCTTTCTGTGAATGAAAGGAAACTAAATTTAAAGCACCAAGAGATTATCCTAAGACATCTATCTATCTGTCTGCATGTAGCTTAAAGTTTATTTACAACCATCATGTTGCTGCCATATATTTAAGAAAAGCTAGTTAGAAAAAGAAAAGTTGGGCAGCTTTGCTTTTGCTAGGAAAAAGATTAGTTCAGAGGAAAGAAAAAAAAGAGGGAGAGAATTTTCCATATATTGGGATCCAAACATGAGTAACTTGTTCTTGCAAGCAATCCTACCAGCTGGAGAAACAGCTACTGCATAGAATTTATATATGGAAAGGTGTAAAAAAGGAAGCCAGGAGATCCAAATTTCATTTTAAAGAAATAGGAGAGGCGTCTCCTCCTATTGAGGACACTGTTCCTGCTGCTGCAAAAGCCCCTACTGGTTTCTATAGAGCCATGCTGAACAGATAACATTAAATGGTGTGTAATGCTTGTAAGAGGTGTTTTAGCATAGGAGAAGTGATAATTTGGGTGTCTAGACTCTCAGCATCTCTCCTACTTGCTTCCTCCTAGATATGCATTAGTTTCTTTCGGAAATCTCATCTTTGTTTGTTCTCTTTTGTTTCCTGCAAAACAGGAAATACAGCGGTAGTCTTTCCTGTCATGTTGTTAGGAAATAAAAATACCTTTTGTGCTGAATCACTTTAGAATTCAGTCAATATCTTGCGTATCCCGTGAGTGGAACAGAAGATAGTTTCAAAGACACAGCTCTCGTTTATCCACAGTATTAATGTGCGATTAGGCAGCTGTTAGGGTTGTGCCGTTGATTTTATTGTCTTCCAATGCCTTGTTAGCTCTTGGCAAGAGATCTAAAATATAGTATCAATTGATTGGAAAGACAAACAAGTTTGTTTTTAAGTGAATATATATATAACATATACAGCTCAAACATAACCCTGACTGAAGGGTCCTGAGAAAGTAGGTGATCTACAAGAAGTGCCCTATTCCAGCAATGTGCAGGCCTGGCCTCCTAACACATACAGGGTTTCCTGTCCAGGAAGCTGATACCTATATCAGGTGTGCTTCCTCCTTACCTCTATATTATACATCTATACAAACACATCTTCTGAAAACTTTGGACGATGCCAGCTTCTTTCCATAAAACCAATGTTTAAGCTATCAGTTTTCTCCAGAATTATCACTGGAACTGTCCACTCAGATTGTATTAAATGCCTTCAGCTCTGTACTGGAAATGCAGTCAAATCACTGCTGGATTTATTTACAGATCAAAACCAGCGACCTGATTATCCTGGTGTTGCATATGCTTTTCATACATTAGAATTCCATGAGGACAAGCGTAGTCTTCTCCTCCTTTTCTATGGAATGAGCATCTACGGTTTAGAAAAGTTATTGGTATCTGATGCTGCTGATTGGTTTGGTATGCCAGATCAGCATAGGGAGTTGCATCCTTGTGGAGGTAAGACATTTGGAAATTAGTTCTGTAGACGAAGTCTGAGACTTGATTGTTTTTAAATAATGGTATTTTTTCAGGTGTGTAAAACATGAATTCCTTTAAGTCTCAAAAAGTAAAAAAAAATGGGCTGAATGAAAGACTTTTTTTTTTTTTCAAATGGACCATTTGCATAGACAGCAGTAATAATAAAGGTTTCATTTGTCTCTTCTTTCAGTGACTGACAGGTAAGGAAGGATGAGTAGGGAATTTTGTCCAATGACTTCACACTACAAACCTCCCCATTTTTTGAAAATGAACCTGCAGATTTCCAAGACCTTTGGAAGGTCTTGGTCCAGCAAGCTAACAACTTGCTGGCCTTCTTTTTCCCTGCCTCTTTTGTGAAGAGCTACCCAGAGGCTGACAGGTATTCATTTCCAGTGAATACACTTATGTTATATTCCATTATATACAAGTCTATTGTTTTTAAAGAAGATATGGAGAACAAATGATTTTTCTTATGCTGTGTTACTTTAGTTGTGGTGTTGCTTTGCTCTCTAGATCCTGGAGAGAGCTGATGAAGTCTTCCAGAGCCTGAGCCCCCTCGGTTCTTGTTGAAGCTAACAAGAGTTGAAGGCACTTGGAGTTTTATAGGATCAGGCTTTTGCTCCCTCTAATGTTCTCTGCTCAGCCCCCATTCACTTGATAATGTGACTCACACTCTTAGGAGTATTCTTATAATTCCTTTGATTTCCCTCCCCACCCCTTACAGGCTGTCAGTTTAAAGCTAGAAGATAAATTAACTTTGTCTTCAGCATCCAGACTGTAAAATTTGAAGAAATACAAAGTCAACTCTTGTGACATATTTTGTTTTCTAGATATCTAATCCTAATTTTGCCTTGAGGGCTAAAAATACTAAAGTCTCATCAAAATGTATTTTCCTCCTTGCCTTTGTATACTGGTGAATGCCTTCTGGGGGCAGGAGGAATCCTGAAGACCTGAGAAATGGAGGGGACTGTCATGTTTGATTTGGTTTGTGGTTAGGAGACATGCAGGCTTATATAGTAGCAAAGAACATGATTTCAGAGCACTTCACAGATGGTTTTTAGAAACTTTTTTCTTTCTCTTTTCTTCCTTTTTTTTTTTTTTTTTTTTTTTTTTTTTTTGAAGATAGATATCTCTAAAAGGCAAAATAAAGACAAGGTGATAATAGGCTAAGTATGTTTCAAATCCAGCATACTCCAGCAAAACTCACTTTGCTTTTACTTCAAAGTATAGTTTCAGAGCAAGAGCAGCATATGCAAAAAGAATTTTTTATTTCACCAGAATATACATACCTTTGAAATGTTAGTCACTATATGTTTTTCATCCTTGCTGCCACTGAAAAAAAAAAAAAGGTCTCTTTTTTTTTCTCTCTAATCCTGTGCAGCCTCCTTATAGAATTAGCCTCTTTTGTTTATCTGTTAATTTCATTCCTCATAAGTCTAATGAAATTTGATAACCAAACCTACAGTATTATAGAGGTTTTTCTTAGAGGGATGCTGGGACAGAAAAGAGGTCAGGGTTGGATCTCCTTTATTTTGTCTATGGACAAAGAAGTCCTCCCCTGAGCCAAACTCTGCCTCTGAAGCGCACTCCCAGCTGACGGGGAAAGATGTTAGGGAGTGGAAACCAGCAGTTTGCTCTGGTGCATGTTTTTGCAAGCAATCAGGGGAATAAAGCTTCAGTGAGAGCCTGTGGCTCTCTTCCTATTGTAGGAGATGTTCTGTAACCTTGAATACACCATATTATGCTCTAAGCTGTCTGCTGATAGCCTCCTGTTGCAAAGTTCTATTTTTTTCTTCTTCTGACCAAAACTGAGATAAGATCATAGGTCATGCAAAAAGTTATTTTTACACCTCTAACCTCACAAGATTATGAGCAAGTGTTTCCTGTAGTTCTTATATCAGAAACTTGAAATAAAACAGGTTTGTTTGAGTTAGAGGTTGCCGCAAGATACAGAATTAGATTCATTCAGGTAACTTCCAGGTACTAAAATCACAAAAAAACTGCATGCCATATTTATATTAATAGAGATTTGTGTTAGTGATTATATAATGAAATATAGGCTTTTCTCAATAGTGGCATTTAGTTACTGTTAACCTCATGTTCATGTGATGTTTGCAGTCAGGGATGCAAGATGATTTTTGTCTCTGTGATTTAATATATAAAGCCTGAATAATGCTTATTTCTTGCAGTCTGATTATCTGTAGTTCCTAAGATGTTAAGCAGAGCTAATAAAATTTCAGTTTTAAAATTCTATTCTTAAGGCTATTAAAGTTATACAGCAAGTACATTGTTTTTCTATTGAATTATTTTAGTTTTGTATCATATGGTTTAGTACTTTAATATCAGTCTTTGGGAAAATAGATTTCATGAAAGCAGATTCCTGGAGTTCCTAGTTAGAAGTAAACAAAGTAGAAATCCACTCTAAGAACATTGTATAGCTTATTTTTCCTCTTTTTAGTTTATGCTGAGTTTTGCTGATCAAATAGTAGACACAGTTTGTTATGCTTACCTGAAGAGTTATTTCTCTTACTTTTAGAATCCAAAGATGAATATTTAAGAAACTATGAGGACAAGCCCGAGAAAAGAGGTAAGAATAAATTTATTCATATGTAATAATACTTTTCCTTACTGATTCTGCTCCACATTTTTGGTTTTAAAATCCATTAAAAGTGCTTTATGCATATGGAAGCATCTTGCCAAAACAGAACATGGTAATCCTAAGTTTGCTGTGTCAAAGGAGAACCTAAAGTAGACAGAAAAAACTTCTGGGGAGTTTATTCAGGGACTGAAGAAAAAACAGTGTCAAACTATTATGGCACTTAAAGTGAGAAGATACTTTTGCTGTCCTGCTCAGTCTCTGGCAAAAGAAAATAGTGAATTTACTCTTCACTTGTAACTGAGAAAATTTCCTTAAAATGTTCCTTGCTTTGAGAAGAAAATTATGTTGGTCATAAGAATTAGAAATGTTTTGCCAATCTTGGTGCTGGAATTGATTTATCTTGGATTTCTCTTATAGTAAAAAAGGAGAAATTAATTGAAGATTCATTTAAGTCCCTGAATATGCTTTTGAAGTGAAGTTTGACTTTTTTCTGTGTGAAAAGACTTACTGCGTTCTAAGTAAAACAGCCTGGAGAGTGTAGTTTTGGCTGATCCTTAACTGTCTTAATTAGTTTGGACTAACTAATTTGATTGTGGAGTGATGCTGAACTCATAAGAACTTTAAAAATCTGAACTTCGAAAAATATTGACTGAAAGCAAACTTGCTTATGGTGAATAATGTAGTCAAGAACAGTTGTATTAGCAGAAGTGAGGGGGCAGAACTTTTTGCAGGGATAAAGATGAGATTATGAGTATAGGAGGACTGAGAAATCCTAAACATGTTTAGCTGCTGAAGCCATGTATCATAAAACTCTCTTCCTTTCATAAGTCATCAAATGAAGTTTGAGAGTCGCCTTCTCTCATTCTGTTTTGGATGTTGTGCTTTAAATTTTTTAAAGCTTCAGCTCTGATGAATGAAGGGATTTATAGAGGGCTCACAAATGGGCTTAAATACTTAAGCAAGTGCAGTTGCTGCTAACCTAGGTATGCACCTTCTAGAGAAGCCCGAGTTCCTCTCCCTCTACCCGAAATGCTGCTAGTGCTGGTTCTGAATATGCATTTGTCTTCCAGTGGAGCTTAATGTCTAAGTCTGGGTGGGCTTCCCAAACTCTGAATTCTTCTGCCTATTTGTATCTCAGTCCTCAGCCTGAAAGTGACGATGGCCCATTTCAGCTGGGGGACCAGATACAGCCTGGATAGTTAATACAGACACCTGGGAAATGGGTGAAGGGTTTATGTATTCAAGGTTTATGTATTCAAGTGTTTAATTGTCATCAGGGAAGTACAGTTCAGTGTATTTCCTTGAAATATCCATGTAAATGTTTCTTAGCATGATTTCATAATGCTGTATAACTCTAAGCAGAGGGCATTCTGGTCAGCACTTTGCTCTCTACATATCCTTTGATTACTACTTACAACAGAAAAGAACTTTGTTTTTTAATGAAGTGAACGACATTTATTATTTTCCCATAACTAGTTCAAAATAAACGGGCAAAGTCTGAACAAAATAAAAACAATTAATCTCCAGAGATGGTGGTCCCCTGTGAGTCACCTAATGCCACCTACCTGGGATTGGTGTTTCAGGAACCATTAGTGAGGATTTTTCGCTTTGTGACACGGCACAGTGATGGCATATATGGCCAATTAGTGCTACCTCGTAGACTAGGTATTCTAATTATTTTCAAGGAAGAGAAAAGAGGTTGTTGCTAAAGCATTTTATGAAAGATCTCTTTGCCTGCCTTCCCCTACTCTCTATGCGATCCAGCACATATGTATATGTATTGGAAATGAGTATTGGATATGAGTATTGGGTGTAACCATTTTCTCTGATGTTGCTATGGTTGCAAGTATTGTGTCTTTTGCCAGACTCGAACAGTCAGCAACGCAAGATGATACTGTAGGCCATTGTTTTACATTTTCTATAGCTGTTCACGTGTTACTCGGAATGGCTAGCTACGAGATGCTACAGTGACTAAATTAATGCATAGGTTTTTACCCCTGTTACCGGACTTTAATACAAAAACAATGTTATAGGGCTAGAGAGTGGCAAAAGGAAAGGCAAGAAAGGAATAGGAAAAGAGGAGGAAAGAGCCAGAACCAAAGATAGTCAAAAATTAGAGAGAGAAGTGTGATCATGTGTGTATTTCTGTGTATCATATTTGTGTCAGCTCAGGCTGGGATTTTGAAAGATTATTGCCTTATTTTTAGGACTGAAGCACTAATTTTATTCATTAAAAAAAAACTGACCAGCACTGCACTCTAAGTATTCCTAATTATCCATTTTCCTGTAGTCTATATATAAGTTATCAGCTTGATTGAGCTTTGGATATGCTGAATTCAGAGCCTCTTACCAAGTCATAAAATTCTTCCAACTTTTAAGTTTTGGGTCTCTAAGAATGAAACTTCAGAGTGAAGCCTGTGAATGGCCAGGGCTGAGACATGTCACACGAGCCTGGCCTTGTCATCCTAATGTCACAGGTAGTTGTTAATCCTGCTGTTTGCCAGAGGAAGATAGTTCTTGAATCGCTTGCATTCCTTTGATGAACTGTATATTTTTGCTGTATTTACCACATACTGAATATCCAAGAGAATGAGCACTGGCAGCTCCTACCAGAGAGAAAAAAAAGTCATGACGCAGTCACTATGTCATTCTAAACATTTTATTTTAGCTTCAAGACAGTTTCCATGGTTTGCTCATTTTCTGATGTTAGAATTCCTCCTACACCTCTGAAAGATATTTTAAGGTGATGCTGCCTGATCAGGATTCCTTTTCAGCTTACGAGAAAGGTGCAAGCAAATGCTGAAGTTTTGGCAACTGATATGGAGAGACTTACTAGAGCAGAAATTGCAGGCTGACATCTACTCAGATTCTTGGAAATGGCATAAATCCAATATGCTTCAATCTCATACATCTTTGAGCAAGAGGGAAAGGGATACTGTAGCTGTTACTGTAAAACCTAGTAGTATGATTCAGAATTGGAAAATGGAGCTCCATGTGATAAATTTCTGCTTTTGATCTCAGAAGAAGTATGATTATTTGAGACTGTATACAGAACCATCTCTTTACCAGAGTATCCTAGAAATTAAACAGCACGCATACCTGGGGAGGTCTTGACTCCGATCTCACATAAAATCCCTGTAAATCACTTGTGATTCAGCAAGCCATTTCACTGTTGCGCATACAGAAAGAGAAGTCCCCTGGTGCACGGATACAACTGCATTTCACACCGAGTGGCTTGCTTTCCTTCTGGTTTTCCATTCATTTGTCCAGTTTAATTAATCTATTTCTCTCTAATAAACCCATTATAGGCTAGATAAGGAGAACGAATTCTCTTCCTTCTGTGCTTGTATCATACCTAGCAAAATGGTATCTTTATTTCCTGGCCTAGATACAGTGGTAGTATGAATAACAGCATTGCTGAGTGGTGTATAAAATCTATATTAATTGTCATTCTATTGCTCACAGGTTTTGCTCATGAAATTCAGGTCAAAGCAAATCTCTAGGTCTATCTTGCTATGCGGGAGGACAGCTCTGTTTTTCCTGCAGAATCCTTTATGTACATGTATAGAAACAGCTAAACCAAAAACATTCTCTGGTATGACTGAGCTTAAGCTTTGGGAGAAAAAAAAAAGGCCCAAATCAAGAACAGAGTCTGCTTAACTGCTTCTAAGGTCTTTATCTGTGGTCTTTTATGCTGTGCACAAAGCTTATTAAACTGATGCATAGCCTTGGGGTCATTCTAATTGACCACACATATCTTTCACATTAGGGATTTTAAAAGATGAAGTTCATTAATGCCTACCTATGAGACACACTAGATGCTAATGAGGGATGAATATTTTCCCATATTCTTGTCTTTGGCCAGAACTTAATGGTCCTGATTCTGTCAGTGTATCAATATTAAAATACAGTTACAGTGAGGTCATTAGAACTGAACGCTCATATGAATATTAATTGGAGAACTGTGTCCCACTGTTCTTTTAATTCAGGGTTTTTCAAAATTTAAGTTGGATATAACCACATGGGGTCTTAGTCTTGTAGGCTCTGATGGCCTTTGCCTCTGTTCCATTTGGAGAGAGTGGGGGTATTCAGCAAACCAAAGAGCTGCTTTAAGAGCAGCTGAGCTTGCAGAAGAGCTCAGCATCATACAGAAGTTAAGCTTTCCCCCTTCCCCTTTTCCCCTTCTCCTTTTCCCTTTTTCCTTTTCCTTTTGTTTCCTTGTTTCTTACCAGAGTGAAAAACAGTATGTGTTCTCTTAGAGCATACATATATTACAGGAAAAAAAAACCCCACAACATTTCATAGATGAAGAGGCTGAGGGATTTAGGTAGGCTGAGGCTCTAGTCAACTGGGGAGGGAGAAAACAGCATCTTCCCAGGCTGCCAGACAGAAAGAGCTGAGCCGAAGAGAAATCAATAACCTCAGCACTTGCTTCATTCTGTGAAAATAGTTGGGAGGTGGGAGGTGTGTATTAATGGAGCTTCAGACTTCCTCTTGCCTTGGTGCTCAGTTCCTGTTCTTACTGAAAACCTTTGTGTGAGTCTCTTCATTTGTGCAAACCGGGGCATACCCCTTATTTGTCCTCGTCCTGCTGAGCACCGCAGGTCTCACGTGGGTTCTGCTGCTTCTGTGCGTGAGGATAAATAATTCCTTTTGCTCATCAAGGCTGTTGGTGAAGAATAGCAGAATTCTAGAAACTAGAAAGAGTGGATGAAGAGTGTTAAAAGAAAATAAATGAAATGTTTGGCTAGTGTAATGTGAGGATATAGGCTTTGAAGTGTGGCTTTAATAGAGCTTGGAATCAGGGCTCAGGTTTTATGAGGAGTGGGAAGCAGAATCTATTCAAGGAGGTTCCTGTAGTCGCTAAACTTTATCTTGGGCTCTGCTCTGACACTGGGAGCAATGCTGCCTGTTTGCTTTACCCTCTTGCTGCTCAGCCAGTCAGCTCACTGACCCTTCTGAGGAACAGCAACTGCAGACCCGACTGCCTGGCAAGCGAGCAGGAGTCCTTTCACCGGGGCAGGGCTAATCACAGCTGACCCAGGGCAGAGGGCTTGCTTGAAATAAAAAGTACTTAACGTGATTAGCTGCATTTACTTGGGAAATTGCACCAGCTTGACAAATTCTGGCTCTTCTTCACATGTTAAGTTCTAAATATACAGTAATAGATAGGATGTATCTCTAAAATTACCAGTTTTCCATAGTAATTTTACTCAAAACTTGTTGAGTTTGAAGAATCAAAATTGGTAACTGTTCCTTTTTCTTTAAAAAGCTTCCATCTTGAGAATAACCCCATGGTTAAAATTTTATGATACCTACTAACCTTTTAGTTTTTCAAAACTCTGATCTAATCTTTTTGCTTTTAGAAGACCTCTGGAGAAAAGGAGAATAACAAATTAGACTAAAAAAAAAAAAGGTTGTAAAAAGAGAATGTATTTAACATTGTTTATGGGTAAAATAATAGGAAAAATAATAACTAATAATGTTGTGAGTTAAAAACTAGCTCTGAGTCTCATTAAAACCCTGACTGCTTTAGGCTTTCCCTTCTCTCACCTTCCACCCACTGATGACCTATGAGTCACCAACTATTCCAGATTCATCTAAAACCTTTATTAAATTATTTTAAACTCTAAAGTCCTGTGTGATAAGAAAAGCAAGAGATCAGATTTACTACTTCTAAACTGCAAGATTAACTTTAGGTAACAAATCATAATTTTCCACATACATATCTATATGTAATAGCTACAGTATGCAAAATTGTATAGTTTTAAATGGGGTTTACAATGCCCCTAAGCAGAGTATATTACCAAAAAAAAAAAAAAGTTTTAACTCATTATAGTTCATTGCTTACAAACCAGCCCTTTCAGAAAATTAAAAATAGAGGACACTCAGATTTACTCAATGTCTCAGCCTCTGGCAGTAAACAAAATGTTCATCAGGAAATACCTTTCTTACCAGCTTCTTTTGCTGATTAATGCTACTGCAAATGACTATTGATTTAAAATTATTTTTATTCAATTACATAAAATATTAAGAGCAGGGTTCTGTCAGTATGTTTCTCTGTTAGGAAGCACCTAGACAATGATTAAGGCCAAGCTCTTGTTAACAGCTACTCGTGCAAAGAACTACAGCTTGTCTCACTAGCACACACAGCAAGTTAAGTGATTCAGGTGTAATCTAGGCACAACTTCAGTATCCTACCATGGCAAGGTATCCAACCATGCCAGCCAGCAAGGCACCTGCAAGCTGCTGCACAGTTCAACTGCTTGCAGTCTCACCTTACGTTTGCAATGGAATACAAATCTCACCTAGAACTCCAGAGTACTGCTCTGTTCTTCAGCTTCTTGACCAGCCTTCTTCCTTTTGCCACCTCCTCCTGAATTTGGAGTGGTGTATGTGCCAATGAAATTTCTTTACCAGAATTTACAAAACAGAAGTAGGCAGGTGTTTTGTTGATGATGATATTTCAAGTAGTCAAAATAGCAATAGAAGCTTTACAGGGTGAAAAAATGGAGTGATGGGATACCGAGAATTACATGGAGGTTTAGACTTTTCTCCAGTGAAGCATTTTCATCAGAACTAATATGTGAATAATGTTATAGAAAGAATTTTGAACTTGTGAAGTTTCATTTAAGTGTGTGACTTACAACTCTGCTGGATCAGGACATTTATCTGTCTGCATGTCTTCATCAATAGGTAAGACGAAGATCAATCACAGATGGTCATTCGGGGAATGTTTTTTGTATAACTCCTTTAAAATACAGATCTGTCACAGCTGACTCATTAGGATGGAAAGAACAGTTGAGAAAGATGAACATTTGTACCAAAATATAACCTTTTTGCTGCATGAATGAGAGATGCTGATATACCAGCCATACCTTCTGGCCCTTGCCTAGTCTGAAAGGGAATTTGGTCATGGGACACGCTTATTTTCTCGTCTTTTTCCTTGTTTTTTATTTTTTCCCTGCATGATAATTAAGTGGAAACAGAAGTGATTCAGCTTTGCTTTTTAGAATAACCTTTACTTATGATGACGAATCCCTACTCTGGTCAGCTGTTAATGCTGCTTTCTGTAGGTTGATTGAGGGAATCAAGTCCACTCATTGTGACTTTTTTTTCTTTTTCTCTTTGTAGCTTTTTATACAATTATTTTATGTTCCCCTTCTTTATTTCTTAGGCTTTTTCTTGTGTGTGTTTTTTTTCATGCTTCTCCCCTTTTCTAACTTGTGTCTACTTTACATTTTACACTCTAATTCTTTTTTTGTTCATGCTTTTTCTCTTTACTGTTAATGAACATAGATTATTTTGCCGTTTCTCCCTTCACTTTTTTTCTCTAAACTTGACCTTTATTCTCCATGACTCTTGCAGAAGTGAAAATATATCACCTCCGTATCCAGACAGGCTAGCAGACTTCATGTCCATTTCTGAGTCAGTTACATAGTCTCTGTTTCAAACCTGTTTTGTATTTTATTGTTTGCTTGTCATGCTTAAAGCTAAGAATTTCAAAATGTGTCTACCATAATAACATTATCCCCCAATCTTAGGACTAGTTTTTCTAGCAAAGCCTGTTTTATAAATAAAGCAAAACAAAAAACATAGATGCCCCATCCATAAAACTACAAGTATTTCTATAATACAAGTATTTCCCCTGTATCAGAAAATTATATTTTCAGAAAATAAATACATATCTGCTTTAAGTGGAGAAATGTAAGTTTCACTGTAGCTTTTTAATTATTAATAATAATTAGAACACAGTGAAAAATGGCTGCAACCTAACGCAGAATCATGGACTGCGCTTTCCTTGATGTAGATCACCAAAACATACAGTGTTTTAAAATTAATTATTTGCAAAGGTCAACAAAATAATTTACGGGACATGTTATGCAGAACAAAGAACTTCGGTGCTTTTCTAAACTTGTAACAGTGCAGATCATCTCAGCTGCTGACCTTCAAAAGACCATATTTGACGTCACCACGTCCTGCTGAACACACTGCCTGCTCGTTAGGTTCATGGCACGAGGTGTTTTCTCATCCTCACACCCACCCAAGCAAATTACAGTGCTGTTTGGTAGATGCTGCCCTTTACTTTTACAAGCAAGGATCCACTTTTTCAGACATTAAATGCTATTGTAGAAGAAACATCTTTTACTGTTGTTCGAACTTCACCTTGAGAAGTAATAAGAGTGGAAGAAAAAAAGAAGAAACTGAAGGGTTTCTGGAATAGAAAATAAATGTAGAGGAGGGAAAGGGGTGCTTTCGTTCTCATGGAAGGATGAAAATGTAGATGAATGACTAAAAAATAAGGAGTCACAGTTTCCTCCCTTGCTTTGCTCCTGGAAGATAGTATTCTGCCACTGGTCTGCTCTTGTCTTCTGTGCTGTGAATCTGCTGTACTTGGTCCTTCTACACGAAAATGCATCTCTGTAGGAGTTTCCTAATTCTCCTCTCGCTCGTGCAGTAAAATGTCACAGCCACGTCTCTTGTTTTTTATTATTCTCTTTGTACAAGTGGCTTGCATGGGCAAACATGGGGAAGGGAATTAAGGGAATCTGTAAAACAAGAAGACCAAATAATGAACTGAAATCAGAAAGATGAGTATTGACAGTTGTAAATAGGAAGTAGGATTTGGAATTTTTCAATGTTTTAATGCATTTTCCCCCTTTACATTGATGGATTCAAGCAAACACTTATCTGTATGAACAATCAGTTCAATTAAGAGGAGAAAATAGATGAAAGTTGTCTGGCAAAAACTAATAATTTTCTTTCCAGTAGTTAGGCAAGTTGGCAACCTATTATTCTGATGACTGGAATAAACCAGCTGGCATATTACAGTCACAACTTGTGCACACAGTTAGACATAAACATTCCTGACCCAAAAAGCTTCATTATAAAACACTGCCTTCTATATGGCTTAATAAGATCTAGTCCTACAGCACCTCAATCAAAGCTGCACCATATAGGCACCAGTCATGGAACTGGTAAAGTTTTATTCTAAGCTAGTTTAAACATTTCTCCTTCTCACCTCTTTTTACACATTATATCAACTTTAATCAAGCTCTTTTCACATGGCTGTGTATCAAAAATGGGGAGAGTGGGCAGATAAGAGAAAAGGAAGCACGGTGAAGGTGAAAAATATGTCGGGATTTTGGCAGTAGTACATAGCATGGATGGCTCTTGGTGTTCCCAGTAGGATCTTCTTGTCAGTCTTGTAACATTCACAGTCTTAGTTTGACTGCTTTAATGGGAGGTAGTATTAGCTATAAGGAACCCATTTTGTTGAAGGTTTAATTTTTGGTAAAAATACGTTAAAATAATATTTTAAAAGGATAGGAGCAATCTGCAAAGCCACATGATTTATTGACATATCTCTAACAGGTTCAGATATGTAGGAGTATTAATATGGTATTAATATTTGACCACATGATTCTTGAATGATTTTAAATCTGACGCTGTACTAAAGCATTTAGAGCTGTACCTGGGAAGACTGGGATCTGATAAACACATGTGATGCTGTTCCCCGATGAACCTAGCCTGGTGTGGCTCTGTAGTGCTCAAGCAAGCTCTTGAGAACAGCACTGTACAGTCTTAAACTGTCTATATTCTCTCTTTTCAACATACTTTTCTTTAAAAACTTCTAAAGCAGCACATCTTTCAACCAGTGGGGTACTTAAATTCATTCAGACTATCTGAAGCATGGGTACTACAACATTTTTTTAACTAGAGCAAAGCTAAACCAGTGCCAACCCACATATAGGTGCTCTTATGGCTTTATTGGTTGTGAAAAGGAAAGATGCATCTATTTTTCTTTATGCTGACGTTAGGCTGTGGAAGATGCTAGACTGAACTTAAACTAGATATAGTTTTGCGCACTTCTCCAAATTTAAGACTGACTCTTTGTACACTTGATAGTAAGTCAAATTTGACTCTCTATTGCACAGTAAAACTTGTTCGCTTTTGGATGCGGAGCAGGAATTTTACATCATTTAAGTACGCACCTATGCATGCTGTATTAAAGCTGCTTCTACAAGTATCTGTGCTGAAAATGGGACGGGCAGTCAAGGCTATCTGCTAAGCATTGATATTTGAGTGTGTGATCTCATATTTTATGGGATCAAAGTTTGCAACGCACAGATTAATTAAAGCACTACAAAAAAGTCAATAGTATAGATTGACGCTAAGCAGGCAAAATGTCAGCTCCTTATTGAATGAAACAATGTAGTTAGGCTGGCAATTTCAGTGGTTGTATGAGGAGAGTAAAATAAATAGCTTGCTGCAGAAAATGTATCCAGCCTTCCTTTAATGCAGTGGTGTTAAGGGAAGTGTTGCCCCCAAGGCGTATGTGTAAAATACTGTGCCTTTTCGAGAAAGTTGGCAACACCATAAAGAGCGTTACAGAAAATAGACAGGGCTGTTATTCTTGTTTTTGACTATGCAAAGGGAAATCTTGGCAAAATCTACTTAGTGACATCTAAAATTTTGAAAAAAATCACATGTATAAGATATATCTGAAGCTAATGAAGTTGGCTAGACAAACATAAAGCTGCAGAGAAGGTAGCATGAAATTGCATCCTGAATACCTCTTTGACTTAGATAAGAATACCCGGTGAAAGAAATAAAGGAGCAGATAAATCCATGGAAAAGAGCTTCAATAGGAAGTATTATAGTTAATAACTGCCAGTCAAGCTTTCTAGGAAAGGCCATATTATAAAATATGTCCCCGATCGATGTACTCTGACATGGGAGCGCAATGTCTTTTAGTGACCAAGCTGTGTTTTTGCCATAAGTATTGGTTCAAGATTTAAAAAATATGTGTATGCCTTTTTGAGAAAAAACTCCCACAAATATTCCCCCCTCCAACCCTTCAGAAGGCAGGAGGCATACAGAACTACAGTAAAACTTATGCTACCGCAAAATCCGTCAATTCGTTATTTGGCTTTGCCATCAGACACCACTATCACTGCTGGGAATATTCTTTGACAAGAATATATCCTTTGACAAGGATTGATTGCAGAACAAACAAAGATGTATCTTGAAAACTAATGAGGCGTTTAAGAGTTATCCTTCCTTTCGTTAAGAAGGGTGAAGTGCCAACGTTATTCAGTACTGTGAAGTACAGAAGCACCAATAGTGTGAATAAAAATGCAATTTGTAAATATTTTGCAGGAAAACCACTGCCACCACTACCAAAAAAACCCCTCCAATGTGCTACTCTGACTTTTGCTATCATTCGAAGCTGAAAGAGTAAAGTTGTCAAGAATAAGAGTCATCTAAAATATATTTTAACCTTTTGGTCCTATGTTGAATTTTGTTTGAAGATTCAAACTTAAGAGCAATCGTTTGCAAATTCCTAACTATTTTGGTTGTATTTTCAAAGTACCAGGTGCGGCATATTACTTTGTGCATAGCAAGCATTTGAAGAGTTACCATCTAAAAATGGTAATTCTCAAAACTTGCTGTCTCCTATTATTAAGTGTGCCATAAACAAACAGAAGGTGTCTTAGCATGTGCATTAAAATATTAAGCAATGTTTGCAGACATAAATCTATTACTAGGAGCAAATTAACAAGCTGAAAACAGTATTAGTTGAAGTTGTACTTCATTTCGTTGTGTTTTTTAAGTTATTATAAATTCATAGGATTAGGTAACACAACATCCAAAAAAAAAGGCATTTAATGACTTGAGCAAGACAAATTCAAATCATACACATAAGGATTTAATTATACAGTTGATTACTAAAAGGGACAAGCTACCAAGATGTCAGTTCTATTTATTTCTCAAAAGACTGGGTGATTTTCTCTGTGTGTGGAGGCCTAGAGGGCCTTTAGGGAAAAAGTAATGATGCTGTGTGGTCAGATAAGGCTATGCAAGGGCCTCCAACCTACTAAAAGTTGGCCTGTGCATTACTGTGCAGACCTAGACTGAACCCTTGTGCCCCACGCAGGTCTGTACAGAACAGCAGAGGCCTCAGGGGAGGGATCCTGCTAAATTTGTAGAATGTGACGTGTTGCCGGTTGGTTTTTCAGCTTTCTGCGGCTTTTATACAGCAAGAGATTCCTGAAGTAATCAATTAGCAGCAGTAGCTGAATATCTTTGAGAGCTGGAGGATAATTTCTTATTCCTTTAAAAAGGGACTGCTTCTGCTGAATGAGGGTGATAATGTGTGATTAATTATGAAAAACGCTAATTAGTCCCAAAGGATCTGTTGTATATTTAAGTGTGTTGATACGTTAGAGCTCAGGAGATGCTCCGACAGGGTCTGGGCAGATGTTTTTGACATGTTGGGCTTCCATCTCTCTCTCAGAAAAAAAAATCTAAACTAGTATTGGCTTTTTTAAGATCTTGAAATGAAAAGGATACTGACTCCGACATTCTAGTTCCAACTCATGTGAGGCACAAACTCATTTTTTTCCTACATTTTATTAATCTCTCAGTACCACGTAGTTTATCTTTTTCTACCATATAAGGAATTGCTCACCCTCTACTGCATGTCTACGTTCTCTATAAAGTGCCCAGAGACAAGAAATATTGAAGAATAGGATTCCTGGAAGCTCATAAACTTAATAGCTGCCCAAATTCATATTGCAAGTATCTTGCACAAAGCACTTAAAAAAAAAAAAAAAAAAAAAAAAAAAAACAAATTTGTTTTGGGGATGATCATCATTTACTTAAAAGCTAAGCTTTCAGAACCAGTATAGGAAGCCAAATTACATATAACCTAATACATCTTTGAGTGAGTGGCTGAGTACCCTGCAAGATCGTGTCACTGGAGAGCTAGGGACATTTAGACCTCTTATTAAACTTGAAAAACTGATACCTAAATTGATGCAAAAGTTATTTATAAAGTGAAAGGCATATCTCTTGCTTCATTCTGCCACCAAACTAACAGCAATTGTATTCATCAAACTTAACAAAATCTTGTAATTAGTGAGCAGCAATCAATTGACCCAGAAGACTCTTTTTTCACGTTTGAATGACTCATGCAGTAACTTTATAAAATTGCTGTGTGCTATAGGAACTACTGGCATAATCATATGTAATTATTTTAAATATTTTATAAACCGCAGTGAGTTTCCTAATACTGTTTCATAATTATGCAATATCATTTTAGGAAAATTTCCTGGACATTGTAGTGTAGCCAGCATGAGTCATTTATCACCAAAAGGTGGTGAAGGAATTCCCCCTTCTGTAAATAGGGTCATAGGCGTCACATAAAAACTGCGTGTTTTTTGTAGGTTTTTTTTTTTTTCTTTATAACTGTATCTCTGGTTACAACTGATATTTTTATATGCAATCATATAAATGTTACATTATCACAATATTAATAGTAATAGGAGCATGGAATGAAAGAATTTAAGGCTTCGCCATCTAAATAGACTAAACTAGATCAAAGAGTAGGAATAAACAAAGCTTTAAAGGCATTAGAAATTTGAATACAAAAAGTCAGTGGAAGTACAGAGAAGAGAACCTCTGGAAGTATTATATTATTATTTACTATTAAATATAATACTATATATAATTATGGCAGGTAATCCAAGTGCAAGAAGTACCTGGACTCCTTGTGCAGGTAACAGTAAGTCTGCATGGAATAAATAGACTTACACTAAGTGAGGTGCGTTCTCCAAACTATCACCATTGTCATAGTAACTAGCTGGCACAGGACACCAGTCAGCAGAGCTCCTTCCATGGAACTAATTATGCAATCGGGAATCTGAAGGAATATTTCACTGAGCTGCAGGTTTTCTGCTTTGCATAAAGAAATTAAGGAGCCATTATAACCAAGTATTTGTCAAGTATTACAGATATAACAAAGGGATTGGCTGGTAAGAATTAAGTATTCATATGTATTAACAATTATATTCTTGCTAACATAATTTCTCCTTGATCTACTCAATGGCTGAGAAACTAAAACCTGTAAGTCTACCAGCATATACTGGTAGCATACTCCAGTGCACGTTTCAGACCACCAGGAAAAATGCCGATGAATATGCCACGTTATTTCCATCAGGAACACCTGCAACATACGTTGGGGGGCATCTTCATGGGTAAACCCCTTAGAATTCACCAAGTAAAGGTGTCCTTACATGGATAATGTGGGAAGTTTTTCCACTGTGCAAAGAGAACATCTTTTGTTTTACTTTGTAGGGCCTGTGTTTATGGTACGGAAATGCTCCATCCATATCAACTCTGTGTTTGTTTGGTTTTGTTTCCATGTTTGTTGCATCAATAAAATCTGCACCTGTTTGTTTTGGCACCAGAAACAGTTATCTAGCCTGAATAAATATTTCCCACCTGCATTGCTTATCTCGTTTCCAGTGATAAATATCCAGTACATTTGCTGTGGGTAATTAGCAGGCCACTTAATTTAGGAGAGGCCAATACTTTATTTTGGGCATATGCAAACATGTTTTTTTTTTTTTTTTTTCCCCACTTTTCTATTAGAAATGACGTGAGACAATATACGTGTATTTTAAGATATATGGGGGGAAAAAAAGAGAATTCCTTGATTATGTGTTGTTGTGATGAGCAGGCATTAATAATTGACATCCGTGGCGAGCGAGGAGGCAGGAGGCACTCTGAGGGACTCTGATGATATCATGGTAACCATGAGAGCAAGCCCCAGTGGTGTGTGCTGACGGCAGATATGTGCATAGCTTTATACAAGTTGTTCCTCTCTTGCGTGGTTTATATTGTTGGAAATTCATTTGCTGAGTTCCTATGCAAAATACCTATGTGTACTCCCAGAAGTTTGCTAGGGACAAGATCGTGTCAGGTCAGTGGCTCGAAGACGGAGAGAAAATAACGCGCTAACCTGAAGCATCACCCCCGTGAGGCTAGGCAGGACAGGATGGCTAGGCTGCAGGATAGGCAGACTAGGCTGCGACAAGGAGCTCTGCTGCAAGGGACAGAGCTGCTGGCCAGGCTGCTTTCTGGTAGCCGTACGTGAGATTTTCGTCCCCTGTGTCCCAGGCACAGCAGCTTTATCCGGGACAACATTTACCTCCTATGAATTGCTGCAGGTGCAATTTCCTTTGGTAGCCTTCTCTGTAGTCCCATTCCTAGCTTTGCAAACGTAACCTTCCTTACAACCTTGCAAACCAGGTTACAGTAACTCGTGAAAGATTCTTTTCAGCCCTGGCTTATTTTGCCGTGATAATTAATTGTCAAGTTCCAGGTAATTATTGCTTTCACTTTAAAAATCAACCGAGTGACTTGCATTTCAAAATGCAGCTTTTTGGCTGCCGAAGTATAATGCAGGAAGGTATCCTCTGCTCCCAGAAAGGCTCTTTCAGGCTCCTTTTAGAACTGCTAAACAAGTAGCTTTTAGGCTGAACCTGGTAAGGAAGCAGTGGGCCGACCGACTCGCTTTTAGCTGGGATACCAGCAACCCTAACGAATCAATTTTGCTCCTATTTACTTTCTTATGGACTAAATCTGAACCTTCTCTCCTATTTTCAAGTTCTGCTTTGTGCCAGACAAGTATATTACAGACCTGAAAGGCCAACATAAATATTGGCATTAGCTTCACACTGAAAAATATAGGAAATATATTGGTACCAAACAACCATTTCTTCTTTTGGAACAAGAGGCATAAGTATATGTTATATCTCTAGTCTAGTAAGTGAGATCTTTTTCAAAGTGGCTAAATGAAATAGCTTTTTTGTTTGTTTGCTTGCTTTGTATAGGAACTGTTCATTGTGTACCACTCTACATTTAAATAGCACATTAAACAATTATTTGCTCATTTAGGCTGTATTTTTTTCATCTATTTAACAGTGTCAGGTCACTCTGTTCCTGCAACTTCTCCAAAGCTCTTTCTTCTCCTGTGTAGTTACTTTGTGCAGGTTTATTTTTAGATCAAGATCTTGATCAATTCCCTGATGCAGTTTACAGGGCTTCCACAAACAGTTGCTTGAGAGCAATGTGAGGGAAACCAAGGAGAGGAGGAGATAGTGAGTGGGAGGAGAAGCCCCTGGGGTAAGAAGAGTGTCTGCTGCAAAATCATGACTTCAAAATAAGCCTTGCACGCATGATATTGCTGCCTCCTATTTGAATCTTGCCGTCAGTCTAGGTAAAACACAGTATTTCAGAATTCAGCTCAGCTGTTTTGCTACATCAAAGCTCTGTGTTCCCCATTTTACTGTCTGCATTCAATATTGATTTCTTATCTCATTTGTTTTCTAAGATTTAATACTTCCTTTTCAGATTGGAGAGGTTTGCACTAATTTGTGTTGCTTTATATGAAACATTCTAGACTATTCCTTACTTCTATATATTGAGTTCTTATGTTTCAGGTGAAACAAGTAAGCCATGTTTCACAAAGATTATCACTCAGATATTTTTCTATTAGGTTCAGTACTACATTGTGGCCTATTATATCCTTTTCAAGTTGCTTGAGATAATCATTGTGTATGGCAGATCCTGTGGGTATTCCAACAGATTTCACCCTCCAAAATCTGATACGAACACAATCAAACACAACCTTATACCTTTCCCTTTTGGAGATTAGATCATTTTAGCAATATTTTGGAATTATTGTGGATAGAAAATGTACATATTTAATATTAAAAATAAAATTAAAAAATAAATGGGTGTTGTAACTACGAAACTTTTTATGGAGCAAGCCATATAACAGAATTCTTGTTCCAAGCTAGTTGCATGAATTATACTCTACTAGCAAAGAATGGATGAAGAGTTTGATTCAAGATCCACTGCAGCTGATGAAAGTCTATGGTTTAGGAGATTAATTTTATACACAGGTTAATTTTAGTTTAGGCTAAGTCCTTAAACTCTCACTATAGTTTGTGAAGAAAGATGAGCTTCTCCAACGGACAGCTTGTTCTTACTCATGCTCTGGAGGATCACGCAGCACAGTCCTCTTCAGTCACTAACTGTCTGCATAACCAGAGGTTTCTATAGCATCCATAGCAGCTAATCCCTTCACATGCTAATTAGATCAGTAATACAGCATGAAATTACAATATTCACTTGAACTTTATATAGAGTAGATTCTTACCATCTTGGTATTATAAAAATACCTGTTACAGAACTCCATAGAGGACATTATTTTTTTACATAAACATATATAACAATGATAAGATTAGCAGGAACAATGTTTTGGCTCCCTTTCAGGCAGATTTTTTAAAGAGAAACAAGAGTTCAATGAGAGAAGTGGGTGTCCCATTATTTAATAATTAATAGATAACTTTACTTGCTAATTCTGGTAAGTTAAACTGTTTTGTTCAGGCCTGTATCATACTGTAAATACATACCTTCATGGGGGAACATTCTGTAAAATGTTTTGCATCTTGCATTTGAGCTTTAGAAGGAAACAACTAAAAAATTAAATAACTGGGTGAAGGCAATTCATGTTAAAAAATACATCAGAATTCATGCAAATAGTAAGTTACAGAGTCAGCATGGGAAACAATTCTAATGCTTTCACCAGAAGCTGCTGGGAAGGTGAGCCTTTTATTGCCTTAGTCAAACCAGGACACAGCGGAGTCCATGCTAAGCCAGTCCCTAACTGGTCTGTACAGCTGGTCTGTATAAGCATGCGCTGCTTCCTGAATCCCGAGGCACTCTCAACTCTGCGCTTAGTATATTGATCAGTTCCATATGTCATCAAAGGAATATTCAGGTTTTGAAGGACTGTCAGATATTTTTCTTTTGGTTTCTCTTTCTCAAGTTACTGAGCAAATGCCCAGAAAAAAAGAAAAAAAGAAAAAAAAAAAAGCCTAGATGCTTTAATTGGCTAAAGATTAAGTATGTCAAAAGTTTTACTGATGGTAAAGAAACCTCTAAAATTCTTCAGACTTTCCCATGTTGATGAAGGTTGAAGAATCCAAATGTACATGTGCTTCCTATCTTCACATAAAAAATACTTTCTTTTTATATTTTAAGTGTTTGCAAAAGAATGAACTAATCAAACAATCTGTCCTTTCAGAAGAATTTAGCTAACTTTATCAGTGTTTTCAATTAATACTTTGCTCTATCTATCATACATATATGTCTAGAGGCTTTTTTTCTTTCCATAGTGCACTCTTTTGTTCTATAAATATAACTTTCCAGATGCCCCTTCAAAAAGAAGTGAGGAGAAATCAGTTTTCTGTGCTCTCTGTGAGAGATTCCAGGCAAATTGAATCCTAATCACTGAAAGGCATTTTTGTTTTGTTTTGGGTTTTTTTGTTTATTCATTTCTGTGCATACGAAGGTGATTTTAAGAACTTAAAGATTACACTTGATGCTGACTTTCTAGCTGCTGCTGATTTTCTTGTATTTGAGTTGAGTGTTGTGTTTAATACAGCCTTCCTACCTACACACTGGGAAATGAACATTTTTTTTTCAGGCCAGAAAGCCAATTCAGAGGTTTCTGTTGCTTGTCTCTACCCTGTGCTGTAGTTTTGGTTGTGCAGCCCTCCTGCTTGTGAGCTGGTTTAGAAAAAATAACTCCAAGTTTTCTGGTTTGTTATTTATCCTGTAGATTTTAATGGAAAGAGTAATACTTGGAGTTGCCACAATTCAAGAGGCAGTAACTTTTATCACAAGGGCAGGAAACAGTGGTCAGGGTGGAGACTGACATATGAAAGGGAGGAATATATTTTGTCAGTTTATGATTAGTGCAATATTTTAATAGTGTTGTGTTTCTTCATGTGAAGATTCAAATTTGTGCCCAGGTTCCAAAAGTCTATTAGGAATAAAAAATTTATAATCATTTGACATCTGGTTTTCAGCACGACTAATTTTTTGAAATATCTGGTCATTTTATTCATGTATTCGTGTTACATGCAGCAGTTAAACACCTGCTCAGCTTTGCTTTTTCTCTTTATCTGATTTCGTCTAGCTTCTGACAGTGGTTGCTCTGTTATCAACAGAGTGGTTCACCATTTCCATTGCGGTCTTTGTTGTTTGTACAGATCGTGAGTCTGACAGTTGAAAGAACAAGTCAAAAACAAACAGGTAAAACATGTAAAAGAGAGCATTTAAAAGCAGAAAGCTTGTTTCTTACTGGTAACATATGCATGAAGTCATTTTCTCAAATGAAATAATGTAATATTTCAGTTCTCCAAGGCTTCCACGAGTGGAAGCGCGGGCAGATCATATCACCTGGGCAAGAGCTGCTCTTTCTTCCTCGGACAAAGAGACTTTCTGATGCAAAAGACTGCAAGGTGGAGCCAGGACTTGGTCCTTTGCTTTCAGCCCAGCGAGGGTTTGGTGCTTATGAGACATGATGGATCTTCTTGGGCATGTGCTGCTTCCTAAATACTCTTGAGAGCTGCACAGCAGAGTACCCTGGTCTGAAATAGTGAGTGCTTGTGGTGTGGAGCTCAGTAGTGGACAACTGTCACATAACTACATTTTCCACTTCCCATTACTGCAAATGTGAGAAATGGGACCCTACCAGAATCTGTGACTTTCTCCTTACAATATCTCTTGCCCACAACCCCAGGAAAGAAAAAAATCATTTGTATTTCCTGACTCATTTTGCATTGTTGTAGGATTGACATCTGTATTTCTTTACAGGCAACTGCTCTATTTGACACTTCAAAATAAGGCAGCCACATTCTTTTTCTTAGTCACATAATAACCTTGCCTTGGTTTAATATTTTCATTCACTTTCCCCCAATTTATTTTCACATCAGCACAGTCTCTTCTCACCCTGAACAATTCCAGTGCCTATGCGTTGATACTTAAAATAACTACTCATTTTTCTAGATTTCACCTTCACCTTTGGCAAGCGCATCAGATTTCTCTCTCATTACATTACTTTTTATTATTTCATCTCAGTCATTTTCCTCTAATTCATTATATATTTTTTTATAATTCTCTTTTCAGTTAGACATCTTACTAAGATAGTGATGAGATTCTTTTCCTAATCATCTTCTATCATTTCTACATTAGCATTTGTCATTTTCTCTCTCTTATGTCTTTCACTTTTGGCTTAATGTAATCTGACCCTTTTTGTTAATTCTTTGTTTTTCCACTCCCTATTTTTCCATCGTTCATCTTTTTCTATATAATGAAACTCAAGTAATTCTATGGTTTAGTTGTTCATTCCTCAATTATATTCAACTGTGGAGACTATCAAGAAGTCGATAGGCTTTTTGTGGTATATTGTACAAGCAGCATTTTGGTTAGTTTTAAAATAAACACAAGGATTGATCAGAATTTACAGAATCACAGAATAGTTGAGTTTGGAAGGGACCTCTAGAGATCATCTAGTCCAACTGCCTTGTTCAAGCAGGGACACCTAGAGCACATGGCACAGGGGAATTTATATGAAGTTGAACCTAAATCTGTATGCCAGAAAAAGAACTCTTATTTGTTTTATACAGGCATTAAATAGCATTTAGCCAATCACCAATAAAAATTAATTTCTTATACCAGTGTGTTATTTTGAGCTCTCCCAAAGAACTTCCCAGTTTTGCCAAATTGGTTGATACATAAGCCTAGCAGTTTCTTGGTATGTAAAACATATTTACAGTTCTCCCAGGGCTGCTTCAAGGCATAACTGGCTAATGCTTGCAGAAAGATGGCTCAGTAGTATTAATAAATATACACCTCAGTGTGAGATGCCACTGAAAATCTGCTGACTTTTAAATCAGAAACCTTCATATGATGCTATCTCAAGCAGCAATTTGGCTGTTTTGAATTCCGCAAAGTCGTTGTGCTCCTCAGGCAGGTTATCAGAGTGTGTGAGCTACTGTGTTGATGGTTTAGCTGCTAGGCTTGAGAAACTTAAGTACTCAGTACTGCCCCATGATCTCCTGCTCCCTTGAAGGATCTCAGATATTCCAGGCTTTCACAATTACTCACTTTTGAAGTTTATACTACTGGCTTACCCTTACCCCTGTCTTTTCACATGTCGTTCTGGGAACAGAATAGACAGAGTAACTTAGATGATTTACATTACAATTTTTTAAAGTACTCTTAGATTTACTGTAAATTTGAGAGTTCTCTTGGCCATCCAATATTCTTATGGGAAAAATAGCTTAAATTTCTTCTCAGACTGATTTCACAAGAAGTTACACATTTAATTTTATTGATGTAAATAATTCTGAAATTCATGTAAACTAATTACATCTTGCGTCTTCTTTCATTTAATAACAATTCTCCACCTATTTCTTCCCCTTTCCACAAATACGAATGTTTGGTAGAAACTGAAAGAAATTCAGGCTTCCCACATTACCTTTTCTTCTGCAAAAGTTTAACATTTACTGAAGAAAACATGAAGCCCTATATTGTTTACATGCATAAGGGTTCTAGAGATGTAGCCTGGCTTGGGGCTCATTCAGTGGTGTGGATTAAACAGAAATTTCCTCAAATCTTTGCACGCAACTGGGGATATCACTCATCTAGTATTTTTCTGGTGCCTGGAAAGGAAAATGTCCTTTCTCTCTATGTTGCATATGTGAATTGGTTCTGCTTGTACAAATACTTATGTAGTGAATCCTTGTGAACCGTGGTGGCCAAGCACATTACAGTGCACGCAGCCACAGAATGCTGGCACTGCAAAGGACTGTTTTGCAGGACCCAGAAATACATATTGGTATTAGGATGCCAAGCTGACGTTACATTTTCTTCTCTATTTTTGAGAAAAATGAAGATTCAGCAGCTAGATGTTGAATACTGAGATCAGTGAGAAGTTTGCAGTTGGATGAGAGCATGGGATGGGCCTAGAGTTCAGTGGCTGAGCAGCAGAATCTGCTCCTGGATGGTTCTGTGAACGCTCCCTTTTCCTTCAGTGGGATACTCAGTTTCTTGCTGCCTGGGGAAAGGTACAAAAGAAATGCAGAAAACCTGAAGCTTCCACTTGAAGCAGGAGGAAATGTGCTCAGCATTTCTGAAAATCAGGCTGGAGGAGCCTTGGGTTGAGGACAAAGATGGGAATTCCCAGAACAGGGCAAAAGCGTCTTGTCTAAAAAAGGCTCTTGTCTAAAAAACAACTAAATCAAACCAAAACAAGTAGTACTAAATGAACCTCAAATCTTCTGAATCACTGCTGTCTTGAACCAAACTGTGTAATTTCTATCTTTCTGCTGATACGAAAATACTTGGCATAAATCTATTGTTGAGTGTTGCTCTTCTCTTCAGCTAGCTCAAGACTAGATATTTTTTGGCGTGTTGTAATCGGCAATCTGGCAGAATGTAAAATAGGAGCTAATGAATTGAAAGAACAGGCTGTACTTGCAAATTCAAAGCATTTCTCTCTGAATCGTGTGGCTTCTTCGGAGAGCCTGTGCTGTCTGAGCACCACGTTCTGACCTTCCTTACAGCACTCTAACCCCATAGTCAGCACAGACAGTAACATTTTCTGATACAGTAGTTGTCAAAAATGTCAAAGTTTGAATATTTAGCTCAAACATAGCCTTAAAGTTACTTACAGTCCACTGCTTTTTAAGCTCTGCTAAAGGCCAGAAATGGTGGCCACATCTGCCTGTTGGCTTCCTCCTTGGAACAAGTGTTCCCCTCTGAAAGCTGCTTTTTGGCAGGGCTTTGCTGTGAGGACCGGCTGGTGTGTCCCCACTTCCACTTGAGTCACTCATTGTAATGGCCCGGCCCATCCTACCGTTTAGATGCTGTCACAATAGGCAGCAATGTAAAAACATAAAACAGATAAAATCAAATTAATATGTTCCTTTTCTTAAGGAAGGCAGCTCTGTCTTTTCTCACATGTGATCAGGGCCATTTTGGCGGTATCTTATAGCCTGCTTTCCAATTTTTTCCATTATTTAAATATATTAGCCTTCTGTTTGCAGTGTTTCTAAATAGGCAAGTCAAACCTGTGAGAATCATAAGTAAGCTTTATGTGTGAAATAATAAAATCCTCCGAATTGGCTTTGTTAACATTTTGTTTTTCAAGTTAGCTCTTAGATCAAGAACTTCATAGCAATCAAAAAATGTCAGCTTCTCTTTCACAGAGGAGAGCACCTTTTTTCTTTTAACTTGGGGGTTTTGAACTACTAACTGCAAATTGATTGACAGAAAGCTAGGGAAAGAATTTGTTACGAGCCAGCAGCAATGCCCTAACTCCCTAGACAGCCAGGCACTAAGTTGCTTAGTGTGTTTAGAGTCTTGGTAACATCTAACAGAAAGAGATTGGTTGAGCAGCCTGCTTAACCCTGCATCCTGCAGCTACCTCCACATTAATTTCTCTGTGCAAACAAGTTCTGGTATTCAGAGGGAGGAAGACTTTCTAAAGGGGGTGTAAATCTCTTGTAGTTAAGGATTTACGCTGATCAGAAGCTGCTCATTATGAAAGTAGAGCAATCGGACACAGCAGATGATAAACTGGGGACTGCTTTGTCCTGGAAGTATCAACTTCTTGTCCTGGAAGCATCAAATTTAATAATTCAGTAGCCATTTCCAGATGCTACTGATATCTATACAAATACTCCTTGTTCTTCTGCCTTTTACAAGAAATGGAATTACTATATCTTTCCTTCTGATAAATGTTCTACAGCTGTTAACTTGTAGTTTAGTCTAGAGTTTACGGGTGCCTCATTTCACTTTCCCAAGGAATAAGTGTGAGTTTCTTTACACTAATAGGAGTTTTATGTATATAGCATTTTCATTCTAATTTTAAGATAGGTTGAATTTTTGACCAGACAAAGCTAACAGAATTCAAGCAAATTCCTAATATTCCCTATACGTGTAAAGAAGAGCCATGCTTTCAGCAATTTCTGGTCATTAAAGGTTGGAGAGAGGGTCCTTATGTTACGATCTCCTTCCATTTACGGGAAAGAGAAAACTTATGCTAACAGGGAGCTACTGTTATGGAGGTGGAAAGTATATCCTGTCCCATCAGCAAAATGAGAGGTGGAAGGAACAGCTGCTTCTTAAGTAATGACATATAAGTACTATTAGTGCCATTGGTTTAATTACATTGTAACCTTGAAAAACAAACTTGTTTTCCATGCTTTCTTCCCAAAGGCCCTGACATTTTAAGCATAACCAAACCTTATATTTTTCATGATAGTTTGAAATAGTAAATAGTAGGAATGTTACTAGTACAAACAAACAAACAGATACAAAAGATCTGGGGGAAAAACACGCTACAGTTTTTGTCATTGTTTTCTTGCCTCTTCTACCTTATTGTATGCTACGGAATGGAAAGATGAAGGACAGGAGAAATAATAGGGGAAAACAAAATATATTAGTATACTTTCTTTTCTGATGTCCTCATGCATGGTTGCAAAAATGTACCTAAGATATGAGAGACATGTTTAACTTTCAAATCAATTCTGGTTTTGGTATAAAAATAACTGGTGAATCACTGAGCAGATCTCAAGCATGTTTTTGAATGACATTGTGTTTTCCTTTGGTGCATCTACAAAAACAATCCATTTTTAGGCCTTGTGCACTTGGGGTATGATGTACTGCTGCGATGAAGGGTGGGGGAAACTGCATAAGTCAAGGTGCTTTATGGGAGGCTTGAGTGAATCATAGAAAAAGGGAGAAAAAACCCTACAAGGCAAAGATTTGTTTTACAGTAAAATCCTGAGCCCTGAAAAAAAATGTACTGCATTTAGATATGAAGTAGTGTGTCCCTAGAAATACCTAAAATGAGATAGCTCAGTAGGAAGGTATGCAGGAATGGTAAGCAGGCGAATAGTCTGGCGAATATGGTTATATACGTGTTTTTCAAGGAAAACTTTTCCAAATTTGAGAACTCAGTTGTGTTCACTGGCATTTTCCTCTGTGGTAGGAATTAATTTCTGAAGAAGAATTGTAATTGCAGAAATAGATAGAAATAACTATTTCGGGTTGTTGGAAATTGCAATATATTAATGTCTCCCAATAAAGACTCAGTATGTATTAAAGATGCAGTTAAGGTTTAGAAAGCATGTTAATAATTATAGGAAAAAGCATTAGAATAATAATATGACTTTTCTAGATCGCATGTTTGGGGCATACAAGATTAGCTTTGTGTATAGAGGACCTTACAAAAGTGTGATGGGAAAGGGGAAGACAAGTCTTTATGGTTCACAGATTTCTGTGCTCTTCTTACACAGTTGAAGAAGAAAAATGGTGGTAGAAGGGGCAATGAGAGGCACAATCCAGCCTACCATTCCCCATCTTCTATTGGTACAGTTCATATCTGAATGTACTCAAAATCTCCCCTTTTACTCCCTGAGGTTTCTGTAGAGCCTAATGATTGGACCATAAAAGTTGTCTGTTCCCTTGTGCTAGAATAATAATGTGATTTTGCAGAGGATTTAACCATCTTCATTATATAACGCCAAATACTCAGACAATAGAAACTATACCTGTTGTCAAATTGCATTCTCAATTGGCATTCTGTGAGACAGCAGTCACTACATATATCTTCAGTGCATGTGGGTGTCATGACATTAAAAATGACATAAAACTTATTATGTAGACAGAAAATAAACATTTTCTTCCCTTAAAGAATTTAAGATTGATGGATAATTACTGTGCTTGCCAAGAAGAGACTTCCATAATCAGTATAAATCATAAGGTCATTAAATTGGTAGGGCAATGTGAAATAAATCAATGCCCTAAGTTGGCTTGTAATTGCTTGTTGCAGGGATCTATGGCTGAATGATATTTTGTAAAGACCATACTGTGCATCTATCTAATTGGGTCGGATGTGTTAGAGAGTCTATAACAGAGCTAGCTGAATAAGTCAAAGACCACCCACATACGAACCAAATGACTTACGTGTCTGTGGGACACTCAGGAAAATCTGTACTTATTGCTGCATCTCAACTCTATCAGAAGCTTCCTAGGCTGCCTTGGAAAGGATAGAAAAAGAAGCAAAAGGTTGATGCAGTTTATTTTGTGTAATGTTTCTAAAACCAGTAATACAGAAAAAAAATAGTGGCAGGCAGTCATAGCGACAACTATGCTATTTTGGGATGTTCTAAGTGTACATATTTCGTAGTTGGATTCAAATGACCAGGAAGTGGCACCTCTCCCCCAAGCAGTCACTTCTTTCTTGTAGCCAAATCTGATAAATGGTTTGGAATCAAGATTTCAGGAAAGCAGACCTTTGCAGTTCATGCCTGTTTAGTACTGTGGGTTTATAAGCAATATATTCATCAAAATCAACGTAATCAACATGTGCATCAGCAGAAAGGCAGTAAATAACTATTCTAAAAATAAATTTTTGCCATATCGTGTTGTCAGTGAGCTTCATGTTCTAGAGAGTTGCCTCAAGTGCATTTTGCAGTTTGGCAAAATAAGTGTGTGTATTCAGCACACATTTATTCTACTGTTTTTCTATGGATTGTAAAGTTTTTGTTCTCAGTTAATATCTGTATTAATCTGGATTAGCACCACTAAAAATAATAGTCATTCCAAATAGTAAGATTTCCAGATTGATCTCAGCATCACTTTAACATAGCCGTTGTTAGTAAAGTAAAGATTTATTAAATGTTGTGGATTCAGAATGTTTACTGATCAGCAAATGGCTTTGTATGATGATGATGAAGTATTTATATGACTTTAGGGTTTAATCAGTGCCTAATTCCTATTGTGCTGGGAGCTGTACGAATATGTAAAAAGAGATATTCCTTTTCTTTGGACACGTTACAAATTCAAAAAGAGATACATTGTGCAAGTGGATAAAAAAACAGGGTTAGCATCGTTTTATTAGCTACCTGTTGTAGCAGGTTTTTGTATCTTTTTTGGTGTTTGGCTCTTTTTTTGTTTGGCTTTCATTTTTTCTACCTGGGAGAAGAGGTAAAGGTGGGAAGAGATAGCAGGAAGAGCCAGATTAGCTACAGTAAGAAAGCTCGAAAAGCATAAGGAGTGAGAACTGCTTATTTGCTGAGTGCTTTTTATTTGAATCCCCTCAATTTTAATGTTTTTTAATTGTGTCAAGATAGGGATTCAGGAGAGATTTACAAATCCACAGCAGTAGAGACTCTCCAGAGTGGCTGTTAATACAGTCTGCTGTCTACAGATTGCCATGGCTACTATCCAAGCACAGGATTCAGCAGTGAATATGGCATCATTCAAAACCCCTAACATTATTCTAAATTAAAAATTTGCATATGGTCCCCAAACTCCTCCAGACTCCTCCAAAACATTGAGATTCATGCTTCTGAATGTAGCTGATGAATATTTTTCTAAAAAACTATAATAGATGCATAAAACAAAGGTCTAATTTTATACTTTTTTTTTCCTAATGGAATCTGGTTTTGCTTAAATTTAAAGATGAAGCTTTGATGGGAGATGAGTAAGAAACAGCAAAATAGTTTACAGTCTGTTAAATGACAGATAAATCTATTTTGTTGGTTTAGAATCAAGAGCTCAAGTATCTTTCAGATTTCATGGTTGTCTCTACTTGCCTGAATGATGCGCAGTTTACCTTGAGCAGAAAGTCCAAACGCTTGGAGTTGTAACAGGAGCAATTACAAAATATACTGCAATGTCAACCACGACCAGCTTAACATGGATACTTCCAGGGCAAAATCTCCCAGTAAAACCAGCTTCCTGAGCAGAATAAAATAACAGAACTTGCTTTATGGCATTTTTATGTTCTGCTTTCACTTTTGCCTAGACTCAAACCTTTCCTGAAGCCTGACAATGTCTGTTTTTCTGGTCAGATTTAAATAACTGTGTTCTGGTTACCAATGATAAGAGAAAGAGGTCATGTTTTTTAAACAGATGGAGTTACCTTTCTGTGCTGGTTTCTCAGGGAGTGTTAGGCCAGCAGAAGAGCTGCTGTTCCTGGTAAGCAGGTGAACTGATGTATTTATGTGGAAAGGGTACAGAAGATTAGATGACGTTTTGGAGTCTCTCTCACTGACGCTCTTTAGGACAGGTCAGACACCTAGTGAGGCCAGAAAGTGACTAGAAGATGTTTTTCCACCTCTGTTTCCTACAGCTCTGTGCCACCACCACACCATTCCTTTTTACTTCCTCTACATTTTCCCTAGGTCCTGGTGAGAGCTGCAAACAGATGTGATTTCAATATTGTCTGAAGAAGCAGATAAAGAGAGAGAAGGCAGAACCATTTCTTATTTTATTTGGGGAATTTAAGTGGAGAATAAGAGGTGTTTTCCCTTTACTAGGGAGGCAGAGGGAAAGGAGGGATAATGCCAGCTGCTCTGTTACTCACGAAAGCAGGATCTCGCTAATTCGATGTTCTCCACCTACATAGAGAGAATAATGATCTCCTAAAAATATTTATACATCTATATTGATTTCAAATAGAACACATGCTTCCAAAAATGTAATAAAGAGATGTATGTTCCAATAATGAAGGTTATAAAATATTTAAATACTTCCTCCACTCCTCTCAAGAGGAAATGCCAAATAGCAAAGAGGAAGGAGATTCCAGCTTGTTTTCAGTGTGAAGTTCTTATTCCCCTTTGCTTTATCACTCCCTTTTCCCAGAATAAAAACCTATTACTATTTTGTGATGCATATCCTGATCCAAACTTCATACATATGTATTGCCATATGTTTCACACATCATATGCTTTCCTTAGCTTCACTTCAGGTTCAACATCAACAATCTTTACCCACCACGCTTATATACACAGAGTTTGTTCATTTCACACATCTTGCTGTGTTTGTAGAGTTGAACAGAAAAAGAAGGAGAATTGACTGTCTCTATGGGAAAGAAGAGATGTAAGCCGGTATGAAGACCCTTCTATGTCATCTTTGCGTACCGCTTGCTTCAAAATAGTAACAGGAGACTCTGACTATATGAATCTGCTGTAGGCTTGTGCCATAGTGAAATTTCAGTGCATCTGAAGCAGAAAACAATGATTTTATATAAAAGATCAAGGAAACACAAGCAGCTTTGGGTATCTGTAGTCAGCACTCCAAATGTAACTGAAATGTCCTGTCCCCCAGAGGAATCCTTTGCTCAGGAAGTGCCCAGCTTGCTCAGCAGAATGGGCTGCCAGACAAGGAGCAGCCTGCGGCTGCAGGCAAATCCCAGGTGCCGCTTTCTGCTCTGGAGAGCTCAGGGACCCTTGGCACACTCCGGAGAGGCCACACGCTCTTCCTGAGAGCCAGGGAATTCTGCTTCCAGGGAGGGAACAGCCAAGGAACACCCTGGGAAGGTGCACTCACTGGAACACTCATTGCGGTGCAGCAGGCTTTGGCTTCTGGGGAGGGCTGCCCTCACTGGAGGCCTTTTCCTAAGATGCTGCAGTGGGTAAGTGAAAGGACCTCTTCCCAAGGCATGCGCCAAGGCTCCCCTCAACCTCACAGCAATTTTTTTTTCTTTTTGACATTTGGAGTTTTTTCCCTGTACTGTGATTTACCTGACAGGATTTTTTTGTTGATTTGTTTGTTTAGAATTAGAGATGTTATTGTAGCTATTTCCTAGTTTCTGCTTGCTCTTAAGCCCATAATTGTGTCATTCCAACACAGCAAGCATGAAGCACATGTTCTAATACAGCATTTCTTACTGTTTTTAAATTTTGCCATTTCCACTTACAATGTATAGGAGAATTGGTATTTGGAATTGTGAATTTCAGCATTTTTAGCTTAATAATAGTTCCAGGTATGCCACCAATATATTTCTTGTAGGATCTTTCAAGGAATACTATATGTATTGCTAAACAATGATCCTTTTGCTTTGTTTTCTATTTAGCAGTTTAGCAATGGTGCTGAACAGGAAATATTTATGGCATGGATGTTCACATTTGCACTTAAAAAGATTGTGTCAAGGGAAACTCAAACATGTCCAAAGCTCTTTTCTGCTGGTAGATGGCAAATCTGTTTGTTGGATTTATTAGCACATAGGGCATGTATGGATTCCCAAGCTGAGAGATCCAGTGCGCTTGGTTTTCATTAGTGGACAAAGTAATTTTTGGAACTTTTCAGATGTGGAAGTTTTGGAAAATTATTGCGATCTTGCAGATTAAAAGGGAGTGGTTTTAGATTACTGATTGCAGTGTCATTTGGTTGAGTTTTGGGACCCCCAAACTTGGGGGGTACCTTGGGGGATACCTTGGCCCAGGTACCAAGAGGGGTCATTGTTATTACAACCACTTTCCAACCCAATAGTAAGGCTTAGTATAGAGGAGGTTTATGAAGGGAACTGTAGGTACCTGTTCAGTTCACTGTCACATAAGGGTGGAGTTAGCAGGCAGCCATGCAGGATATCGCCTTCATTTTTATGACCCTGAAAGCAACAAACCTGCTTGTCTGGCTAAAGGAGACGTGCAGGAGGAATGTGAGGCAGAACTCTAGGACAGCACCGTGGCTACACGGTGACTGATGATGTCTGTGAGAAGCAGGCACCTACGTGCTTATGGGGGCTTAAGGTCCAAGTGCAGGTACTGAGGTGAGTGAAACCTCCATGCACATTATCCTGAACAATACATACATATATATATACATACATATACACAAACACTGTACTGAATCTGTAGTTTTGGTCTTCCAGAAAAAAACACAGGGGAAAAAAAAAATGAGGGAAAAAAACCAACCAAACAAACAGAAAATGCTTTGAATAATTATCAAGCCCCTGAAAAACAGCAGTGCATGTATTTATGAACAGAATTAGACCATTCCTCAGAACAGATATTTGAGCAAAATTTAGAGGAGGACAAATAAAAAGAAGAAAGCTTGACTAACTCCTAAGAGGTACAATTTCTTCGCAGGGCAAAGCCAAGTAAAATTCCTAAACAGTGACAGTGGGACACAAGCAGTGCTTGGGGAAGCAGGTAGGAATTGAGTGTTGTATAGGGAGAGGGTACAGATGCCCTAGAAGGATTCTGTCCCTGAGTCACTCACTTGAGCTGCTTAGGGCAACAAGGCCCAGGGTGCAGGTGAGAGCTGTTTCTTTAGAGATTTGCAATATCCCTGTTCATCACTTCCATTAACTCTTGTGGGACGAGGCACCTCACTTGACCTCTACCCTTTCAGAACCCTAAATATCAGAGGAAACAACCATCCGTTTGATATTTATACAGGTAAGAATAAAGTTTTATTCTCATTTGACATTTATATACAGTTACATTAGGGCTGTTCAGACAAATGTCAAACGAAAGGTTTCTAAATCTGACATTTTTTAAAAGTAGTCCTAAAAATGTGGTGGTCAAAGGAAGGCGTGTGATTCATGTGGCGCTTGGGATGATCTGCCTGCCTAATGCTCAGCTGAGCAGAGCAGTACAGCAGCACTGGGCCAAAAGGCCACAGGGCAGTTCTTGGGGTAATTAATCAAACAGAAGAAAAACACTGCTGTTCTCAAATACCAGTCCAAGTCTGGCTATC
>JAWLRI010000896.1:1596732-1617830 GCA_034781795.1 Crypturellus tataupa | reverse complement strand
CATGCTCAGTGAGGAGTGGTCATTCCTTGGACGTCTTCTGGTAACTTCTGGGATGGGGTTGTGTATTGGTATTATAAGGAGATTAGAAGGAGGAGAAGTTTGAGCAAAGCCTATTGGAAGGGACTGATCTGCAACCATTGCTGGCCCAGCACCAGACACGGCACTAGGTGGCCCGTCAGCTGCAGGGTACGACCAGGCTGCCGCCTCTGCCGGGAGCACAACAGAGTCTGGCCGCGGTGTCTTCACTCCGCTCACTCCTCATCTGCACGGCACCGCCAGGGAACCCAACCAGGTTCGGCCGCGGTGTCTCCATTCTGCTCCACTCTCGTTTACTCTTATCAATGTGTGCTAGGAGGGCAGACTGGGATGCCAAGGGAATCGTGGAGAAGTAGATTTCGCGCATACCAGCCATCCCAGAAGCGGTGACTGCCTCTCTCCTCAAGCAAGTCTCTGTAATGCCATACAGTCTCTTAGGCCCTGATTTCCATCTAAGTTCCCCTTTCTCAAGCTATTCTCTCACAATAAGGTAAGTTATTATTTAACTGAAAATATTAGGCCTGATTTTTTTAACAAACATGACTTAATTGTAATAGACAAAAACGTGATTGAAGACGAAAATTTACTCTTTGTCCTTTGATGCAGGGAATTTCCTGTATCTATAGTCAGGATTCATTTGGTTGATACAGAAAAAATAATGATGCAAATTTCCTCACAAGTCTGGATTTTCAGTATCATTTTACTACCATTGGACAAAGAAATATAGGGATATGACGATGTTCAAACCTTATATTATGTTGTCAAGTATAGTCATTCTTTTTAGAAACATTTATTTGCTGCTAATTAACCAGGTAGCTGGAGGTTTCTCTAATGCTTCCTTGAAGATAGCAAACATTCCTGCAGAAGATAATGCCTGTAAGTTATATTCACTGCTCAGCCGTTCATCTGGATAGTCCCCATCCATTCTTCAGGAATTGTCTGAGGCATTTTGCTGTTTTTGAACCTCACCCAAAGGTAATTTTGCTTTTTTTTCTTTTACATAATTGTACTGAAAAATTACTTTTTTTAATCTTATGAATAGTTAATTTCACCAAAATTTATAAATTTGATGTCAGATATGAAATTGTTAACTTGTAGATACTATTTAGCCTGCTACTTCAGATTGAACAGAGACTTGTACAACTCAGTACTTAAACTCTTGAGCAGTTTAAGAGGGCAAATGATCTCTCTATATACCCTAGCCTAGAGCCTCTTTCTTTTTTCTTTTTTTTTTTTTTTACTGAATTAATTCTACACTTCTGAAATAGTAAAAATAATGGAAAAAAGAAAGAATAACTATCTTCTATTCATCAGAAAAATGAAAAAAAAAAAACAGAGAAAGAATAAGAGATACTAAAGTATGAATTTTACTTAACTTAAAAGTTCCCTGATATTGCACAGAACTTACAGAACTTTTAAAACTCATGTCAGATGCCACTGACTGAAGTATTCTTTGAATTTGAATTATAACCTGTGCAAATACAGAGAAACTTAGCCTAGAACAGAAAATTTAGCCTTTGCTTCTTCAAAAATGTGTATTGTGAGTAAGGGTAAAAGAGTACAAACAAATATCAAAAACTTCTGTTATATACAGCAGAAGAATGAGTCAGAAATTGGTCACAAACCAATCAAAGTCAGCACCAGCCATTGCCACATGTAGAATTTTATTATTCCACGTCTGGGCCAGGTTTGCCATTTCACCATGAGGAGGAAATTGACATCTGCTTAAGCTTTCTTTTTATTAGTAATTTATAATCCCAAACACTAAAATTAGAAACAGGTGTTACTTAAATGAAAGACAGTGTAAAAGAAAACTACACAATATGTTTTCCATAAGATGGGGGAAGTGTAAGAAGAGAAAAGATTGGGTTTAACTCATATAACTAGCCTCAAATAATAAAATTATCATGGAGATAGGACCTTTAACATGATTCCATCAGATTAAGATCTGAAACAAGGTGCAAGGCTAACAAACATCACCACTCCTCAGTCAGATCTATAGCAGAGGATCTCAGAGCAGAACATCCACTATGGTTTCTAGTCCAGTCTCTGCTCTGACTGCATTTAACTTGGGATGTTTCCCTTCTTTTTCTCCCCAAGATATTAAAGAACCTCTGCTCCCACATTTGCTCCAAGCGGACAACCTGACTAGATTTAAGCAAACTGCCAGCACTGCAGGCGAGGGGTAGAGACAGGAACGACAGATTCAGATTTCTGAGTGCAATTTGTTGGCATGAAGTGATTAATGTAGTACATACAGAAGTAAACATACGTGGGATTACTTCGTTAAAAAAGGTGTATATTTGAGGTGCAATTTATTTAAAGAAATGGCAAATTCAGTTCCATGAACAATAAAGCTCCAAAAGATCAGGTTGGGTAGGACGCTATGTAATATGTCCTTCATTTTAAGGGCAATGTGGGAATAGCAAGCACTGTGTTTTTCCTGCTAGAAGAAAGCCAGGTTTGTAAGGTGTACCCAGAATGTTAGCGGAAATGATACTGCCAAAGCAGAGAAAGAAAACTAATAGAGCTGCGTTTGGTAATTGTTTTTTGCTCAAAAAAAAGGTTTTCTTTTTCAGAAAAGGTTTTCTGCTCAAGTCTAAGTCAAGTCTTCAAATTCAGAGATACAAAATGAGAAATAAGATAAACCAAAGGAAAGGAAGATGGATTTGCTGGCATTCTAAAAGTGTAAGTTTTGGATATAATATTATTTTGAATCACAATGACATAAAGCATGAAGAAGCATGAGAATCAGGGTCGCAGTTCTCGGATATTGTGGAATTTAGAGTCAACTAATTTGCTGAGAATGCTAAACTTTTAAAGCTGCCGTACTTTGCAAGATGTTACGCATATGCTTTGCGTATTTAATAGAAATGGAGAAAAACATGTGGTGCAAGTCAACACCAGAAATTAAAATGAAACAAAATTTTGCCTACTTTAATCTAAATATTGCACTTATTTTCTACATTACTTTATTGCCACTTATAAAATAAACGCAGATGGAAGAAGACTCTATTTACTTTCTCATACTAATTTAAAAGTGTTACACTATTAATAGAAGTGAGCATGCCTGATCTATTTCCAAAAAATGTTAAATACACGCTGCTTAAAATAAACACTGAAACAATTAAAATCATAGTACCAAAGAAGCTCGTAGCTGCATTAATCTGCGCCTGAAATTAGATTAATCTAAGCCTGAAAAGTGTTTTATTCTCTTTATTGTTGAACACTTGTGAGTGTGCAGTAATCTCACAATGAAACAAGGTTTTAATAGAAATGCTACTATGTCTGACATTAAACAGCTTTGATCTGAATTTTTATCACCCCCAGGAAAACGCTAGGCAGGTTGAGGGGACAAAGAATATGTTTCATTATAGAAATTTTATGAGTTATCTATTTTGAGTAAAAATTGAAGAACTGTCAAATTTTCCTATAAAGGTTGTCAGATTTTGGATTTGGAAACAAGTTAAATGAAAAAGTTTTCATGAATTTATAAGTCTTTTTCTCTCTTTTTTTTTTAAACAATCTCTTATTAGACTCTGACGTGTTTCACGGTATATTCCAAAATGTATCTAGGTGTAGTTAGAACTGAAGGTAATGTCTTGTCAGAGACTGGAGCAGAATTTATCCATCTATTTAAAAATATTATAACAGTTTCTGGACAGTGGGAGTCTTGGATTTTCATTCTTGATTTCCCTTTTTATCCAGTGGCTCTGCAATAGAAATGCAGAGCACACTGCAGCGTCCAGATTTATTCCCTTTCAGGTTTGCTGTGGGCCAAGCTACAGTGGGCATCACGTGAGCTTTAAGGCATTTGAGTGTCAGCGCTTCCAGGGCTGGATGCCAACAACTCAACGGTGGTTTTGGACCTGAGCACCCTTTCTGCCCTGGACAGGTAAGGCCTTTAATTAGATTTGGTACTGAGATAGTTTGTGAAGGTCCAATTTACAGGAGTGGAAGAGAGGGAAGGGTAAAACAAATCAAAATTGGTTCCAGGGTTAGGGTCAGAAAGTAAGAGGGAAGGGCAGGACCATGCGGCATCAACTATTCTGTTGAGAGAAACAAGAAGCTTTTGTATTAAAGCCAAAACACATGCGGGAGGAAGAGGAGGAGCTGCGTGCCAAGCCAGATGTGAGAAACGTCTCTTAAGGATTGAAGGGGCCAAAGTAGAGGGGAGAAGAGGTAAAAGGAGTCTTCTCTGATGACTTAACAAATATTTATGATAAATCTTTCTCACAGAGAAGGGATTAGTGAAAGATCATACTCTTACACAGTGTTGCTTGAGAGTAATTACTTTTTCCCCTCTTCTGCCCACAAGTTTATGCCCCAGTCAGCATAAAAGAAGGCATGTCATGTTTCAAAGAAGTTATTTTTCATTAATAGAGTTACGGATCTTATCACAAGCAGCAGAAGTCCTGCTAAAAACAGGGTTTCTAACCAACTCTTATTCAAGATTCTTAATTATCCACAATAGACTCTGAAAATGATACATTAACATACAAGTGGAATTGAAGATAAGAGCTTATAGTCTTTATTTTAAAGAATCTGGCCATACAGCAAGGATATCATACTCTGAAATCTGTTTTCTGTTACATTTTATTGTGTTTAGTTTTTTAGCATATGAATCTTAAGGAATACATAGTTATATTTTTAGATGTATGGTGTGGTATCTTCGTTGACAAATATTCTGAAACAAAACAGTTTCAAAGATTTTCTCAAAATTCTGGTATATATTTTTCTTTGCAGGAAATATACAAAATAAAACATCCTTTTCCTGAAATACTGTAATGAGCCCACATTATATTAAAAATGCTTTTTATGAACGAATAACAGTAGTTGTACATTTACAGCACATACAAATTAATATCTTAAAAAGCAAGACCTGTAGAAATCTTTAAATATTTTTAATTCTGTATATCATTGTCCTGATATCATGTGTGAAAGGCCGGGTATTTCATAAGACATTGACAACCCACGTCATCTCATACAACTGATACACCGTTTTACTGGCTGACGTAGCAGACAGACAGTAGCAGCATGAAGTATCACATTTTTAAGTCTTGGTAGGAAAGTTTGCAACGTGGGTGATTTCAATTCATTGTCCAAACATCTCATTTTTTTTACACTTTTGCATCAAGTTTGAGCATAAAATTCAATCCCTGTCCCACCAGCTCTGTTAAATTACTATGTATTATTTTTTGTTTACTTTCAAAAGAATATGGCAGTAATATAAATGTTGTCAGCACCTGAAATATAATTCTATTACAGGAACTTCCTGAGTTGAGCTGCTTGGTTACGTCTGGGAGGGAGCTGCCAGTCAGGGCTGTGCCAGCAATCAGGAGAGTTCTCCACAAGGGAGGAGGAAGCAGGACGTTCAGTGCTTCGGGAAGATGGTTTCCAGGAGGGTCCCTTTGGAACACGCTGCCTTTTCATTTCCAGCTCCTGTGAGTACATGGCACAGGGTGGCATCCAGGCGGGTCTCCAGAGAAGGAGACTCCACTCTAGGGACACCTAGAGCATCTGGCACACGTTGATCAGATCTCCTCTCAATCTCCTCTTCTCTAGGCTGCCCAGGCGCTCTGGGTGTCCCTGCTGGAGCAGGAGGGTTGGACTAGATGACCTCTGGAGGTCCCTTCCAACCTCAACCGGTCTGTGATTCTGTGAACGCTGCCCTGACAGCAGCGTGCGGGGCAGGGGGGTTAGGGACAGGCAGCCACCAGCGACGCAGGGCAGAGCACAGTAAGGGCAAGTAGTTCTGGGAGAGGAGCAAAGAAAACTGGGGCAAATCTGTTTGCAAATGAACATAGGACATAGGATAAGGCAAAAAAGTGGAAAAATACAAAAGCTAATGAAGGACCACCTTATAAACCTGGACCAACTGCCAACTCCAAGACAGATGGTTTTGAACAAGATGAATATACACAAAGGGCAATAAAAGCCATAAGAAGGTTATTTTTTATATCTTAACTTTTAGTATATTATGGTTTTGTTTGATTTGAAAGATTTTTTTTTTCACTGAAGACATGACAAATCCATGCATGCTATCTAACACGCTGCTTCTCTCAATACAGTAATTTAAGATGAATCTCATTAAAGCCATCCTTCTGAACAGATAAACAAATCAGTAATGTATTTTTAATGAGGTAAGGTGATTTCTTGCTGTGCAAATGTGCCTAGACCTGTGAAAATGCAGTTTTCCTCCTTCCAGTGAGAATAATGATGGGTGTTTATCAATGCATCATTGTCCTATTTGTTGGCAACACTGACCTAGTGAGCTACATAAAAGTAGTAGGGACACCTCTGCAAATATATCAGCACTGCTGCTTTTGCATTAGTTGCTTGTCTGTATTGTTAGGTCATTGTCACAAAATTGCACATTTTTGTTTGAATTACAAATTCAAATTTCAATTTTTGTTTGAATTCCTTTGGATTGAATTTGTTATGAGTTCTTTTCTTCTTCTTACAGCCTGCTATTACTGCTGCTTATCACATCCACAATGGCAGCCAGCAGGAGCACGGGGAGGTCTTCTGGAGTTCAGCAACGATCGGAGTAAGTTTCTTTGGAGCAGAATGAAATAACTCAGCACAAACATAGGAATTGTAGAAAAAGAGCCATAAAGGCATCCCCATGGCATACATGCCTGTATCTTTAGGAAAAAAAAGAAAAAAAAAATCCAAGGAAGCAGGTTAGTAGAGCAAATTTTTCATTGTAAGGAAGTAAACAAAAAGTTAAGCAAGCAAGCAGGAAGAAACCAGAAATGTTCTGAGATCCAGAAATTTCCCCACCATTCTCCCCCAAAATCAGAGAGTTTTGTACTTTTTATCCAAACCTACCTGAGTCTGTTTTGCTTCACTGCACATAGGATATTATGTGTACCTTGGGAAAGTTCTGTTCTTATTAGTGTCATTCAGGCTAAACTACCATTATAAATTTTATGCTTACAAATTATTAGAATAAGAAAACTCGCCAAATTCATTATTTTGTTTATTTCTGTAGTATGTTGAGGTATTTTTTTTTCTCAGTGTTATCTAAACTGTTTTCCCACTCTTAAATGTTCTTATTGCCGGGATTATTACTGTTTTATTCTGTTTTGACTTTCCCTGAAGTCTAAAGCATGGTAATGGACAAAAGTTGTGAGCTGCGTCATAGTTCTATGACAGACTGGTAATTTTTGTGTGTGTTGACAGTACTGTTTTTTACACTGAAGAAAGTCTAGTCATTGCTTCTCTTAATTTCATGGCCTTATTACTCATACCTAAATTTAGCAAAGCCCTAAAATATAAAGCTACTTACTCCGATATAAAACAATAGGAAAAAAAAATATGGAAAACCTCTGCTTTGTAGAAAAGATATAATAAAAGCAGAAACTTTCAGAGGAAATGTATACTTTGAAGAAAAGGCATATGAAATATTATTTGAATAGCATGGTACAAAATATACTTTATACAGTTAGTCAAATCTTAAAGACTCCTAGAAACTATTTTCCTTCCATTTCCTATTTGCTGCAAAACAGCTTTCATTAAAAAAAATCTAAATTGGGCTCTAAGAAGTTGTTAGCATTACTAAAATTGCACGACTATTTTGACAATTATTTGCTTTTTTAAAAAAATTAGGTCTTCCTGTTGAAACATATACAGTTTTAAAGATCTGTAATCGACTGTTTAGTTGATCAGTAGTAACAAATACTGATCCCAGATTCTAGACAAAAAAAAAAAAAAAAGGAGCTGTTTAGGAGAACTTTATTTTGTTGATGGACATCACAGTTTTGAAGTAAACTGTACACTGCCATCTTTTGTTAGGAGAGACTAACTGCAGCTTTCCAACCCCTTTCAGAATATGTGGAGCAGGTCACAGTTGTACACAATACTTTAGGTCTGTTTACCATTAGTAAGGCAAATATTCGGCTTACGGTACACAAGAAAACATTTGCTATATGAAACAGAGGGAGAAAAGACTTGAGGAACGAAAACACCTGTGAATCAGAGTCAAGACCTACCTGGCATTCACAATGCTGGAATATTCTGCTATTTTAGATGCCAACCCTTCAGGCACAATCTGCAAGAACAGACACATTCTGTTTTGGAATAAAGATACTGCATTCAGGTTTGATGCGTTAATTGTAGCCAGTGTTTAAGGAAGTACAGGTTATAGCTGTATTTCTTTCTATTTGCTGAGTCACAGTTTATTTTCTGGGAAGAAAGTCTGAGGTGGTCACAATAAATTTGACTTTTAGTTTGTAGTTCAGAGGAAAGGGGTAAAATGAAAAAAAGATAGGTAATGTACGAGGATACACAGAAACTTGTAAGAAGGGTCTCGTGTTATCCACTGTGTAATATGGTGCCTTAATAAGGAACGAGGCTTTGTGATAAAAGGTTTTTGTAAAGGTTGGTAGAGATAGCTTAGTGAAATTTCTTAGTGCCTAAGCTGGGAAATTTTGTGCTTTTTAAAATGCTTATCAATTCCTCTTTTTACCAAGTGGAAACACATGCTGGAACAACATCTACTTTTCTTTATGCAAAATTTGCTTATTTATATCTATATTATATATATTATTTGCATATAATAATTATTATTACTATATAAATATTGCTTATTTATATCTATTTCACCTTTGAGCTGTTTCTGTCACTTCCTGACAAACTCAGGACAGTTAAATTTGCACTGGACTGTATCAGTGTCTTGCTTATGCTGTATAGAGGATTAGCTATGGGCAAGTGCACCTTGATGTCAGTACCTCTGTACTAGAGGAATTAAAAAAAAAAAAAAAGTCATGTACTTACGTGATGTAATAAACGGTCTTTTCCTTCCCTCTGTGCTGCTCATCTGGAAGCTCAAGAACATGGATGATGCTCATGGCATGTAGAAAGGGCTGAAAATGCCAGGTGATGCAAGAACCCTCCGCAGGGTGAGTGAGTGTTGGGCTTGAACCAGCCTTTCACCTGATCCCCTTCCCATTTAGAAAAAAATTGTCTTGAGAGATAAGAAGGTGGGAAGAAATGCTGCGAGCCTACCCTAAAGTACAAGAAGGGGTGTGAAACCTAAATTATTCTCCAGAATTGTGATCTAAAGAGTTTCTGTATTCTTGCTCTGTCCAACCTCCAGACTGTCTAACCTTTAGGAAAACATTAATCTATTAATATGTCATCTTGCTCTACAACCAATATTGTTTTCTAAAACATTATAAAGACTTGAGTAAGACTTTTTATTTGGCTTCTGTAAATTTAGTTTTCAGTTTATAGTCTGGAACAGACATAAAGAGATCTTATTCAATTCTTTAGTTTTTGAATGGTACACTTCATTTAAAAGGATCTGAATCAAGACACTACATTATTTTGTTTTATTTGTGTTTGGTATATACAAGAAATGTAAAAAGTACATCTTTACATTGTACAAAAGTATAGTAATAAAAGTATCAATATGTTTGGATATTTGGTATATGACTAGTGAGGCCATGAGCTTCGGAAAAAAGAAGGCAGGGCTAGACACTTCCAGCTAGTCTCCTTCTATGCAATGGCCCATCGGCCTCTGCCTCGTAGGGAAGCATCTAAAAACCGGAGACAAAACATTTAGAGTCATAACCCTGGGCATTTTCTCATTCTGCCTTCCTTCAAAATCTAGTGTGTGGAAAAAAAAATGCCTATTTATTCTCATAAAATAAATAGAATCTAAACATACTAACATATCAATATGCAGAATCAATGGATTTATCCCGCAATTCTTAAGTTTTCCTTACAGGTGCAGATTGTAGCATCCTTATCACAGTGCCATAAAATGAACTGCAAAATACTGTTTGGCTCTACAGGTAAAAGCAATTTGTACAAACAGCAAAGAGCAAAATGTTAATAAGTGCTCCCCTATTAATCTTTGTGTATTTTGTTGACATAACCTGTTAACAAGGTTCCACATGAAAATAATTGAACAATTTCATTCTGCATCTTTTGCCTTCTAGGATCGTTAAGCCTTGGATTTTGAAAGACAGTTATCACTATTTAAGTGTTGTTTATTTTACACCTCTTAGAGATTTGGGATTGCAAAAACTTTTAGGAATATTAGCGCAGCTTTTTATATCAAGAATGTGCCCAAGTATACTAATTACTCATTAATTACAGATATAATATAATACATTCCTGAAAGTATAGTTTAATATGTTCATCCTGTCTGAACATTTTTCACATACAGTATGGGGAAGACCGTGTGTTGCTTTTTTTGTCTTAACCTAACAAAATATATACACTTGAGTGATGGATATAGCAAAAACAAAGTATTCCTGCACCAGTCACGGAATCACAGAACGGTTGAGGTTGGCAGGGACCTCTAGAGATCATCTAGTCCAACCCCCCTGCTCCAGCAGGGACACCAGAGCACGGGGCACAGGGTGGCATCCAGGCGGGTTTGGAAGATCTCCAGAGAAGGAGCCTCCACAGCCTCTCTGGGCAGCCTGTGCCGGGGCTCGGGCACCCTCGCAGCAAAGAAGCTCTTCCTCACAGGGAGGTGGAACTGCCTGGGGTTCAACTTGTACCCGTTACCCCTTGTCCTGTCACTGGCCACCACAGAGAAGAGTCTGGCCCCATCCTCCCTGCATTCAGCCCTTGTTGATCAAGTCTCCTCTCAGCCTTCTCTTCTCCACACTAAACAGGCCCAGCTCACTTAGTCTTTCCTCATACAACAGATGCTCCAGTCCCTTAATCATCTTCATGGCTCTAGGCTGGACCCTCTCCAGCAGCTCCATGTCCCTCCCATACTGGGGAGCCCAGAGCTGCCCCCAATACTCCAAGTGCCTCCCCAGAGCTGGGCAGAGGGGCAGGATCCCCTCCCTGGCCCTGCTGCCAACGCTCCTCCTGCTGCAGCCAGGAGCCCCTTGGCCTTCTTGGCCCCGAGGGCACATTGCTGCCTCGTGGGTAACCTGGTGTCAGCCAGGACTCACCAGTCAAATGTACAGGCATTTTCAAGTGATACAAAAAAGCAAATTTGTATGCTGAGTTCACTCAGCTGCCTCTACAGGAAGAGGCTATTTTTGCTTCTATAACCAAATAGAAGTTCTACAGAAATAAAAGTACTAAATGGTGAAGAAGGAAATGTGACAGTGATGCTCCTGCTGTGTAAGGAAGGCTAAGAAAGGTCCAGGTTCTGCTAAGTGAGGCCCACTGGGCACTGTCTTGTTTGCATAACGAGTTCTCACTTTAGTTCTTCTTGCAACTGACTAAGTTATAATTTCTAGAAGCTTACCTTACAAAATCCTATTAAATTTAAAACAAACAAAACTAAATTTGGGAGGTCTCTTATGTAATGAGTTACTTATTTACACATACACACACACACAACAATATCATAGTAACAAATATGTAAGCAATACAAATACATACATTAACAATCATAATGAATTTCCTTCAAAGAATCAGACTTTTCGCTATCACTCTATATTCTACAGAATAGCAATAAGGTAGCAACCTGCTGGAGGAAATTAAATCTAAGTGAAATTGCTAGGTTTGAGAAGTCACCCATATCCTGGCGTGCTAGCTCATTCATGTAGCTGCAGTTCTCAGTAAGTTCTGCTTCCCCAGTAATTAGGTGGTATCTACTTACATGCAGGAGACTAACCTCCGTCTCACGCTTTCATGCCTCATTTCCTCATTTAATGCTCTTTTCAGTCTTGTTATTTATTTTCTTTAATATTACATTTCCAGCTCTAGAGCCAGATGAGTCACACTCATTGCCATCCACAACAGCTCTCTCCAAGGCCTGTGAAACAATAAGGTAATTTATAAAAGCTTTTTTCCACTGAAGTTATATACAGTCAGAGAAGCTAACCTTTATTTTAGTGGCACTTGAATTAGGACAAAGTTCCATTCAGAGAAGATTCTGAATAATAAAATAAAAAAGAACATCATGTATTTTATATTATTTTTAGAAAAAAAAATGAACTCACAACACCATCACATACAAAGATTGTATGTAAGACACAGGGACTATGCTCACTTTTTTTTTCAGATGTATATATACAGGAATGTAAAAAATAAAAAGACTGAAACTTCAGAGTACTGTTCTTTGTCATAGGAAAGGGAACTAAGTTCTTAGAAATGGCTACATTGAATACAGAATGACAATTTTATTTTCATCATATAAGGGAAGTAATTTCCCATTTCAAAATGCGTTTTCTTCTGAGATGTTTATCATTCTATATCCAGCCACTATTTTTCACCTGTAATTGTTACAATTTACAATTAAAATGTGGGATAAGAAAGTTAATGCTTACCTTCCTGAAGGTCATATTTTTGGACTAAATAATGTCTATGAGATAGAAGAGAGGTAATCTAACATAAAATAGAAAACACGCTAATCCACAGTAAAATATTCAAAGTAATAATATGGAAGTATTTATTTATAACATTGGAGGACTATCTACATTCTGAATGAAACTACCATTGTTACATTAATAGAAACTTGACTTGTGAAAATATAGTACTATCCTTTCTCCCTTTAACTTCAAGTTTCAGTTTATTGATTACAGTAATGATGAATAGGATGAAGAGAATATAAGAAAAGTTATCATTTCTCTTAGTTAACCCTAATGCAATAGGCACATGCAGAAGTAGATATTACTTAGCTGTACTCGGTCCATTCTGTTTTGTAAGACTTTGGCAGCTTCAAGCTGTCGGCTTCCTGCAACAGAACATAAAGCTTAATGTGCCGAGGAGGTTTTGCCGAAGGCACGGTGAAGTGCAGGTCGGGGAGAGCACTGTTCCTTCTCTGGGACAATCCCACGTCAGACCGGCTCAGCGTGTCATCTGCCCTACTGATTTCTCTAGGACTGAAGCATAAGACAAGTTGTCCTGTCCACAGATGCTGGGAGCCTGGCACAGTAGCCAGGCAGCATTCCTACAGCATCTTCTTAGGAAAACAAAAAGTAGTTAGTAGGATATGCACCATCTTAATGCACCGCTGCATTTTACAAAGGGTTAACTTAGATTTAAGATGACAAATGCAACCTTGGCTACATATACTTTTACCTTGATTAGATATACTTAAATAATAGATGTGCCTTTATGTGGTGAAGGAGCTGGAAATGAAATTAAAAGATCCAGATTCCCACAATTCCCAGCTTGGACTTGGAACCTGCAAAAGTTAAAGTATTTTGCCAAAGCAAAAAGATGACTAGCCAGCATGACACAAAACCACGAGCTAGTGTTTATGTCACTGTGAAGAATGCTACATTCCCACTTCAGGAATATTTTTTCAGAATCAACAGTCTTACTTGAAACATCCAAATATTACAAGTTTTCACTAGTAAAATCAATAAAAACACCACTTTAATACTGCTAAAGTCATATTAAAAAACATAGCATAACTTTTCATGCTTGCAGAAGAGGAAGAGGAACATGTATTTAAAATATATGCTTTCAAAAAAGCTAGCAATTTACTCACCTTTTTCTCTTAAAATTGTGCCACAATCTCTCTTTACACAACAATGTTGTAATTAAATAGTTTTTCATATGTGGATATTTTTGATGGCCATGGCACGTTGCAGATCCACAGAAATTCCATCTACATAATGCTGTTTAAGCTTTCTGTATAGAAAACACCTTCCATTTCTGTAATATTCTGTAGGAAACAGAATGCATTTTGAATGTACACAGAGATTGCGAGCAGAGTCCCTTGCAACAATACACTGTAATTTTCCTGAGAACTGAGATCTCTTTCAAATGAACATGAGTGAGGAAGCACTTTTGGGAATAATGTTGCAGAGCTGTATATGCTGCTTACCATTCCCACGTATCCTGCCTTTTGTAGGAGACAGATACAACAAGTGTCAGAAATGATGTCAAATCTAGTTTGTTGGAGTATCTGTAATCACAGCGATCTTTTCAGAGAAATTGCTGCATGTTGTCTTGCTAACTTTGATGAGAAACGAATATTTAGGTTGACAAAGAAGTAATGAGGGCTGCATAAAGCATGTACATGAAATTGATGTTATGAAATTATTTCATACAGAATGATTGAAATGTGAACTCGGATTGAAAACTCATTGGCATTTTTGATTCAGAAGAATATTAAATATTTGCTGTTTAAACTGCGTCACAAACCATCTCGGAGCAGTGCTAACATGAAAGAGTTGTTTGATTTTGAGAGCTCTGGTGGTAGGTCTGACATCTCAGCTTAAAGATAGACACTTGGCTCCTCCACGTTCTTCTAGGAGCATGCCCTACCAGCACTGTGTCCCTTTACAACAAAAAGGAAGCAAGTCAAATAAAACTTTATAGAAAAGAAAATATGTACATGTGTACATATATACACATATACGTGTGTGTGTGTGTGTCTATATATATATATATATAATTTGGCACAAATCATCTGCTTTCTGGAAACATACTTACTTTCCCAGGAGAAATTTTCTTCTTATTGATTAAACTATTAATGTTTGTTTCATTTCAGGTTTCATAGGGATGTGTCTTCTTGAAGTAGATCCTACCTCAGATTTCTGATAGTTTTGCTGATATTTAAAAAAATAGGTGTGTAGTAGTCTTTTCAAAAATATTTGTCAGGTTTCAAAAGAATACATCATTCTATGACAAGACTAATGTTTTATAGAATTCCCTATACAATTCTTGAAAATACTGCCAATTTTCACAGAACAGGTGACTCACTCATTGTAGCGAATGTTCTCTCTAGCTTTCTGAGTGTGTCTGTAACTGAAGTTTCCAAAAGCACTTGTCCTGTATGTCCTTATGTCTTCCATAGTTTCACTAGTCTGTGTTTAATGAATGATACATGAAGGGCTGTTATGAAGCTGTGCTGCAGGAAAAGACTATGCTCTGAGTCATCAACAGTGTTGAATTGTAGACTCATTAACGTGAATGTAAAAGCATGGCTCATTATGGCCCAGGTGTTTATAGCATCTTCAAAAAATACAGTTTGTAGATAATATTAAGTGATGTTGTTGAGAATTTTACTTGTTTTTATAACATTTTTCATTTAAACTTGTATTATTGTACTATTTACATCCTCAAATTTGCCAGTAGCCATTCAAGTGCAACACTTACAGATTTGCAAAATAATCCTTCTAATGTTTAGTAGATATCAAGTTTTCAGCTTTCCAGAATGGTTTAGAATTAGAAAATACATGAAAGATTAATGTATTGAATAGCTACAGTGCTTCATTTCTATCAATATCCTTTTTGACTAATAGTAATATAACCTAAAGATACTGCTAATAAAGACCTTTAAGCATGTTTTTAAACAATGCTTTGAAAATACCTTCCCCTTTTCTAACAGAAACTATCATTTTCTAAAAAGATTTCTTTCTGTAATTGTTTTTCATGCAAGTACTTACCCCAGTGGACAGTTCTATTAAGGTCACATTGGCAAAATTATTCTTTCTATGAATTGCTCACTATCACATTCTAAGGGGCAATCAATAACAACAACAAAAACAAATTATTATGAATCATCTCACTAGATATTAAGTTAGTTGGTTGTAACAGCAAAAAATAAATGACAACTTTGGAAAAAAAATGATGCTGATAGAATCTCTCCAGCAAAAGGAAAAGTATGAACATACAAAAACAACTCAATTAAAAGCTTTGGTTCCTATTTTTCCTGGGATAACAATCTTTGCCATTTTTAATAGAATCATATTCAAGTCATAACCAATCACCTGTCTCTGATGAATGCAGAAAGTTCATCTGCGTCATGAAAGATGAAGGAAAGATCCTGAAATCTTTCTCTGTGTCGGGAGAGCAGTAGGGAAAAATTTTCTTCACGATCTAAGATTTATTGTTTGCAAAGTTCTTGCTCACAGGCTTAAGTTTGACATGACATGTCTGGGAAGATCGTAAATGTCTGACTCTAATATAAGGTACTCCAACTCCGCAAAGAACTGCTCATAACTCAATTTTAGAGATGGCAAATGCTGTTTTCAAAGTGTGTCACCTTTTCCAGGTACTGCAAACTGTATCCTGAAGGTCAAATAGAAAAAAAGTCACTGCTGTGACTGCTGTGCTAGCTGGGAAGCCATCAGAACCATTACCAGAACTGTTTACCGACAGCTTTCGTCTGGAGCAAACCTTTCTGTTTGCTTCTTTTCTTCAATAAACAAACCAGGCCATACTTCCCCTACGTAGGTTCCAAGAAAACACCACGTGTAAGCAAGAGTTAATCCATCTTTCTGGGGCTTTGGCATTTCAGTCTTCCCTGCTCCCCATTTTCCTACCTGCACTGTACTAAATACGAAAAAAGAACAAGAGAAACCTCTAGCAAAGAATGTAAGAGAAATCTGGCAAATGAAGGTAAAAATCTTACTTAGAAGGCTCTAAAACGAAGAAAGTACATTCAGATTGCACTAGAACCCTCAAATAAGAGAGCTGAAAATTATTCTGAATGCAAGACAACATAAAATTAATTAGTATAATTCAAAGAGTGCTGCACACTCCTTTATCCTGTCTCAGAATGTGCAACCGAACCTTTATCCAAAGGAATTTGCGCCTTTCTCTGACACCGTTCTGGTCCTTCCATCTACAGGCAGTTTCTTTGAATTTTAGGAAGATATTATCTTGTCTTTACATGAGGATGCTCTAACATGCAAAGTCTGAAAAATTCATACTCATGAATCTGTGAGCTGAGAAGCATGCAGAGTCAGGTTTGAGACTGACCAAGTAATTAATATTTGAAAATGTTGGGGTTTTTGGCAAGTGTTTCATTACATCATGTTTGACATACGACTATTTTTTAATTTTCAGGATTTTTCTAAAACAAGAAAATAGTGGGAAAAAAGCAAAAACTCATTCAAGAAAGAAACAGATATTATTCCCATCCACTATAAACATGGTAACATAAGCAGCTAATCTGTGGACTCAGGAATTATAATTCCACAGAATATGGAATGCTGGCAGTAGTGGGGACCACAACGGTATGGTCCGTGTCATTTTATGTGCTTGTAAAGCACTGCACCTTTCAATCACCCCCTTTATTCCAAACCGCGCAAGCTTCCAGGCAGCTCGAGACTCGCTCGGAGGGCTCAGCTCACGGGCTGCGCCGGCTGACACCAAGTGTTCTCGCTTCAAATCTCTCTTCTCACGAGGCAGATTTCAGTGATTTCCCCACACACTGTTACTACATTCAGAGGGAATGATACAATCAACTTATTCACACAACCTGCTTATGATTTCGTTGTTCCTCACCTCGTACTGAATCCAGTGAAGTAACTGATATGCAGCTGTATCCAGAAATAGGGCTGTTTTAGGGTAGTTTCACTAACATCACAACTACAGTGCTAAAAAAGAATTTTTCCCCTGTTTCAAATCTTACCTTTCATTACTACATGAGGGCTTCCGGCTCCAAGGACAACGCCTGCTTTTTGCATTCATCATAGTCACTAAAGACTTCCCAAGCAGAAAAATGGAAATCATCCGTGTGACCAAATTGAATTTTCTGGAATAACAAAAACAAAGGTAAGAGGGAGTTGAAGATTACTCTAAAAGACATAGCCTAATATTCTTTGAAAATTCCAGTCCAGCTAACACAAATTTTCATTTATCCACAACTCAAATACACACAGGAGTTGCCCCAGAAAAATCAAATAATATTTCACAGTCCTTTAACAACTGATAGAAAAATAGCTTATTGGCTCATAAGGAACTAACTCTTTATTTCAGTAAGAAATATAAACAACAAATTTTAGAAGTTACAGTGATTCTGTAGTCAAAACTTAACACAGTGAAGGAGCAAACCACAAATAATTATTACTTTTCACTGTCTCCATGGCTGTCATGATTGCATATTAGTAGAAGTTTAGATGCTCTTTTTTTTTTTCTTCTTCCTTTTTTTTTTCCGGAAAGAGAATTGAAAAATGTAAAGTAGCAATCAGAACTTAAAAGCTTTATATAAATTAAATAATGAGAACTTTACAGTGTCTGTTCAGGGAAAACAAAACAAAAATACTAATGGAATTTACTTTTTACTGAGGTTAGCAAATCAAGAGGAAAAAAAAAATCCTCAACTATTTCATGAAAAATAGGCCGTCCAAGCAAAAGAGATCCCAAGAGGAAATATCACAAATAAAAAGAACTGTAGAAGACATTTACTTGTTTTGAGAGTGAGGGTTTTGTAGAGCTGGAGTTGCCTGAACTTACTCTTTGAGTGGAAAAATGTATCTGGCTAGGATCAAAGGACCGCAAGTCATTATTTTTTAGAATCAGGTTATTTGGAGGAATTGTTTATTCAGTATGGCTTAATATAGTTACTTCCTTCTGGGCAAACTGCAATAGAAATGCATTTTAGAACAGCCGCAAAAAGCTATTGGAAGAAAATGGTTCAAGCAGGCACAAGTCTCGGTTTTCATGGGGAATCATACCTGCCTCAATCACTGGGCAGTGGTCTCTGATCATAAGTGTGCCAATAGTGACTATTTACTATAGAAAACATTTATTAGTAATTATTTAGGGCTACATGAAATAGGGTGTTTTTTTAAATAAATGACAAAGTAGTTAGTTAATTGCATGGGTTGATCTATAGCTAGGGGCCTGTAAATTTCTAGGATCACAGCATATGCTTGTCCACCTTATATAAAGCACAAAAATAAACAGCAAGGTCACAAAATATAAATAGATCAAAATAATGCAGATATTTGATAGCTGGATGGTATTTGACCTCCTAGAATATCTGTGATCTTTTTTTTGTATTATCAGAGTTGACTTTCAGGTGAAAGAAGAATAATCCTGTAATCAAAGAAACAGAAAATTCTTACTTTCTGGGTACACGCAGAGCCTCTATTTAAAGCATCATACAAAAGGTTTCTATAGAAACCTGAAGGGCTTCGCCAACCGATGATAAAAACCTGAACCCCGAGCCCTGTGTAAACCCTGTTCTGTTGGCTCCAGTAGCCTCTGATGTGGATCTCTGTCAATGCCTATTAAGCCACCAGCCATATGATGATACATGTTACATCAGCATATTTTGTCTCTCAAGATGAAGCATTTTGTGAAGAGTTGAAAACACGGATTTAACGCAGCTCCTTTACTGAGCTCCAAGCTAATAAATTGAAAGTTCCCTCTGATCTCCTTCCTGGCAACTTCTCCAATGCCTTTTGGCGTACATTATCTCTTAAGAGATGTATAAGCTTTTTCAAGAGCTGTTTGTCCTATATATAGTTATGTTTCAAATTGTTACTCACTAAAAGAGCAAGTATTTTTGGTTCCTTCTGAAAGTCAGATTTCCATAGTGATGCCGAGCTGACAAAAATATTCAATATGTGATGGTAACTGAAGAGTAACTCACTATCACAGCGAACACTCCCGGATGCCTTAGTGATTCTTCCATTTTAAACTCATTCTAGGCCATTGTACTGGTGCAAAACTCACTGGTTTTCCTGACGTAATCCTTCAATTCTCAGAGCTCTAATGCAGGGCTTTTCAGGCTGCAATCAAAAAAAGATCTGTCTATGGCCTAAAAAGACCACAACCTCACAGAAGTCCCAGAAGACTTTCCATCCCTAAACCCAGCAGCATTTCTATCCACCACACTCACTTTCTTACTGTAAAAAACACTGTTTTAGTAGCCTGCAACACAGAGGCTTTGAACTGAAACTAATTACTGTGTTTCAGGGCCACAGAGGCAGCACGTGGGTCAAACATTAAATAATGCAGGTACAGCCTGGCTAACAGCAAGGGCACTACCTGTGCCAGGCGGCTCCACAGCAATCTGGGTGCTCAGACAGGGCTTAATTCTGTGTTGATTAAATATTTGGTTAAAAATGCACTATCAGGTAATCGTCACATTCTAGGGCTTTAAGATACTCTACTTCATCCAGACAAAAACTAGCAGAAGAATCTAAATTCCTGTTTTCTAAATAATAGGGGTAACCCCACTGTGGTGGTTAAAATTCCTTTTTTTTCTTTTTTTTTTTCTTTTCTCAAATTTAGCTTCTAATAAACTCCATCCACACAGTGTGTAATGCTATAATCTAGGCCATATTTACCTTATTAACCTAGCTGAAGGAGATTGCTTTGAAAACAAACAGAAATCGCCGCATCATCCCATGCTGCCATAAGTGGTGACCAGCTGCTTAAAGAATCATCATTCCAGACGACTCTCTCCACATTTACCTCCCAGTTCAAATTCAGATGAAAAGGGGGAAAATTTCCCCCAGCAAGGTCCATCAGAGGAGGTCGGTGGTATTTTCTTTCTTCCACATCAACAAGAAATCTGCAAGAATGACAATTCTGCACTTCAGCAGCGTGCCCACCATTAACAAGTAAATGCTTCCACGAGAAATGGAGCATTCGGGTCCGTCTCAGTTTGGAGAGCTACAATCCTGGGATGTATCACAGATCCTGATTCCAAAGATAATTATTCACGCAATGTATGAACAATTCTCACAAATGTAAGAGAGTTTGGGGCAAGTTTATAAAGAATTCCTGACATACCTCCTTTCAATCATCTCACATCCACCCACACTGACATTTCACAAACCAAACTTATCCAGCATACCTCTCAGTGCAAGGCATTTTCTACGCATTTGTTCAGGTCAGCAGGCAAATGTTCTCACTTTCCAGTCCTAGGGGGAAAAAAAGTGTGCGTGTGAGGGGGCGGGGATGAGATACACCCACCTTCTTGTGTAAAACACTGACCAAGACCAAGACCTCACCCTTCTCTTCTGTTCTTTGTCCTAGCGTGTGCTTTATTTCCCACTGGAACTTTGCAACTCTTGCAGCTTCTTTCTTCCTGGGATAACAAGATCAGACAGTAAGAAAACGACAAATCTCAAATAGCTTTCTGTACTTTCCCTTGCAAAAATAAGGACATACTGTAATAAAAATGAACTCTGAAAAATTAAGTTATAGATAATAAAATATAGTCTTCCAAGTATAAACCTGACTGTACCTTACTTAGCTAAGAACTGTAGAATGATTTGGTTCTTCTACGACTATTTGAAATACACATTGAAGTCCTTTACTGTTGGTTTTGTTGCTTTATCTTATCACCTAGTAAGTTGTCCAGGTCATGTTGTGCTTTTGTGGTTTCTTTAGAAGACAGAATAACTGCTCAGTGGCACTTCCAGTTGCAAGAC